>VBSM01003169.1:277754-331133 GCA_008086735.1 Cheirogaleus medius
GCCTCCCAGAGTGCTAGGATTACAGGCGTGAGCCACCGCGCCCGGCCTAGTCTGCTGAGATGGTTTTTAATGAAGAATTCTGACAGAATCAACACAACATACTTTTCATACCTCTTTTGCTAACCTGGAAAATTCCAGAATAGGCAATGAAAGAAGATTGGGGAAATAAACCTGGATTGACTTTTAAAAAAAATCTAATAATGTGCTTACTGTGAGAATTAGATGAGGATGTATATAAAGCACTTAGCATAATACTCTGCACAGAGTACACATTCAATTAATGTTGACCCTCTCTACTATCATTGTCTATTACTATACGAATTCTAAAAGTATAAATCTAAAATACATGAGTGCAGTGGGAAAGACATGCATATATCCCTAGAATCATACAAAACATTTATATAGCACTATGCCAAAAGCAGTTAACAGATTAATATTATAAGGACGCAATTAGAGAAATGCGAATACTGAGACTTGTGTGGCAGTCATAAAAGAACAATACACATTTTAGTGAGGTTTTTTTACTTTTGAGGATAGGTAATATTAATTCTTCCCTATGATTATTTGTTCTCAGCCCAACAGAAACCTATATTTAAAAAATTATGTACAATTACTCATAAAAATCAACTAGTACCATTGCCTCAAGCATTTCTAATGTATCACTGATACCACCATTTATTCTGTATTTGGTTTATAAAATCTAAAAAAAATTTATTCCATTTTCTCAATCTGGATATTTTACTGAATTATTTATGTCACATGAAAAAGAAATCTTTTTTTCCCCTCTCCAGTACGAAGAAAGATCACTCAATCCCAACACAAGGAAAAAAAAACTGTTTCATAAATGCAACATGGAATTTTAAATGAAAACTTACAGGAATTTGAAACTTTAGCATACAACAAAACCAAAAAGTTACATAATTATTTAAAAATTCTACAATATTTATTCAGAGCAAGAAACACTGTAATAAGTAATTCCCAATACTAATAACATAAATCACTCAAAGATCTTCTAAATATATGTGCAAGAGAACAAATATTTTCTAAAATATATATTGTAAATGAAAAACAATTATCTTTTACTTTCACAGGAATAGACTTCAATTTCTCTAGTGTTGTCTTGGTTTTAGCTGAATCTAGATCCATCCATTTATTAGATTTAAAAAATGCCTAGTTCGTTGTACTGCCATTCACATATTTTAAAAATAGAACAGTAAATTAAAATGAAGTCATAAGTCAGAAAACACTTTTTAAAAATGCAAAGTCTTAATAAAACTTTCAAATGTTGGAAAACGACATTTATAAGCCTAGATTGTATATTATCTCTCAAACCCAATAAATGAATCCCATTTTTAAAAAATTCTCTATTCCTCAAACCTACAAATCAAATGATTATTTTAAAAGCTACCCTGATAACTTACAACTTATTTAAAATTATAGAGGATACAGCAAGATGCTTCCTAAAACATCCAAATGCTGTTTCAACTGAAGGCAAACAAGTAAGAGATCAGCGTAAAACCACAAAGAACAAACAAAAATGTTCAAAAGACTTAAAGTAAAAATATTACCATATTGTACACTGAGTTTCCAAGGATAATTACAACGAAGCAAAGCAAAATGTCACACTAGGAACTCTTTCTTTAGACCTGATAAAACTGGTTTCCTTAAAATGTGAAAAATAATCTTTACTTAAAAAGTTAGTCATGAAAGTATTATTTATTAGAACCCAAAGGGGCTCTGTCAAAATATTTCTTAGGCTTTAATCCATTTTCCACCATGTATGGGAATTCAATATTACTTCAAAATCACTCTTAATTTAAAAAAGTCATATTTATAAACAAAATCCTGAGGTCTGTAACACATTATTGACCACTATTATTAATAAAGAATACAGGGTATCCCAAAAGTCTCCATACAAAGGAAAAAGTTTATAAAATTTTGTAATAAATATTTTGTAAATAAAGTACATTTAGCTAAAATTTCCCATTTTCCCTGTGTATGGCGATTTTGGGGACACCCTGTAGTTTCAGATCGTGATTTTTCACCAAGTTTGCTTGTTAGTGATTTGGGGTAGTAAATTCTCTTCCAACTATCCTTCTCATTCCCACAATGAAATAGAAACCCACATCCCCATCAGAATGACTAACACTAAAAGTACTAATACCATCCAAGCATAGTTGAGAATGTGGAGCAACTGGAACTCTGTTCACTACTGGTGAGGGTACAAAGAGGCATAACCACTTTGGAAAACTATTTGACAGTATTCCCTAAAGCTAAATGTATGCATATTCTAAAACACAGGAATTCTAATCCTAGATACACACAACAGAAATGTGTATGTCCATCAAAAGAGAGGTACAAGAATGTTCACAGCAGCTTTATTCATAATAGCCAAAATCTGGAGCCCATTCAAATGACTATTAATAGTAGAATAACTGAACACCTTATTGTCTGTTCATACAATAGAATATTACACAGCAATGAAAATGAACAGACATAATATTTAGTGAAAGAAACCACCTTTCCCCATTAAGAAAAAAAAAAGTACATACCATATGATTAATCTATGGTATTAGAGTTTAAAACAGTGGTTTACCTTTGTTGAAAGAAGTATTGACTAGAAGGGGCCTGAGGGAGTCTTCTGAGAATCTGGGAAGTGGCTACACATGTCTCTACATAATTAAAAATTCAAAAAGCTATATACTTAACTATATATTGTTATACCTCATTAAAAAAAAATAAACCATACACCCTTCCCTATTCTTTCAGTATACCAGACGTCTCCTACTTTGGCATCCTTTCCCACCTAGTCCATATCACTTTAACTTACTTTGTACTTGGCTAATTCTGATTCAGTTAACAACAATAATGATAATTATGATAATTAACACAATAATATTAATAAAAACAACCAATACCCATTTGTAGGAACCCCTGTGAGTGTAAGGCACTAACTATGCTAGATGCTTTACTTATTTTTTCTAATCTTTAAAACACCACTGCACACACACAAAAGTGATCTTATTTTATAGCTGAAAACATTTAAGGCTCACAGAAATAAAGTAAATTAGCTAATGTCAATAAGTGATAGTATCAGAGCTGATTCAAACTTAGGTTTATTTATGCTGTTTCTGTGATGCCATGGTGCCTCTCCAGACCCGAGGCCACCTCTTTGGGGAGCCCTTGATTTGAATCATGTAGCCCTAGTTAGCTATTCCCTTCTCTGAGACACATAATACTTAACACATACTTTTAGATTCCATTTTTACTTCTAAAGATTTTTTAAAAACGTGAAATACAGCACATCTTCAGAAAAATACATAAAACATAAATGTATAATTTAACAAATACAGGAAATATTTACGTAACCACCACCCAAATCAAGAAATAGAAAATTGCTAACATCCCATAAGATCCCCCTCATTGCGAGTCTTAATTACAATCCACTCTCTTTCTCTTCAAAAGTAACTATCTTAAAAAAAAAAAAAAAAAAAAGTAACTATCTTGAGGTTTGCAGTGATTATTTACTAGCATGTCACAGCAGGCATTTCATTCATTTTCACTGCTGATTAGAATCCCATTGTATGACTATATCATTATTTACCCATTCTACCATTGATAAACATTTGAGTTGCTCCCAGTTTTCTCCTCTTATGAACAATGGTGCTATGAATATTTTTGGAAATATAGCATGGCAGACATATCCATAAGCTTCTCTAAGGTTTAAATCTAGAAGAAGAATTCCTGAGTCATAGAATGTGTTTATCTTCAGCTTTAATGATACCAAATTAAGCACATAAAAGTTCTCTCTCCCTATCGATGGTAATATTAGTATTGATAAGTTTTAATATTTTTGCCAATCTGGTGAGGTGTATTAGTTTATTAATGAGGTTTTAGTTTGCAGGTCCCTAATTACAGATGATGTTGAGCACTTTCTCACGTTAATTGGCTATTTTAATTTCTTCTTTGTGAAGAACTTCTTCAGATCTTTTCTGCATTTTAAAAAAACTGGTTGTCTACCTTTTCCTTACTGATTTATGAAAGAATTCTTGATATATTTTAGACACCGGTCCTTTGCCAACTGTATTTATTGCAAGTATCTCCCTACTATATACCTTGTCTTTTTCTAGGCTGTATGGTTTATTTTGGTGAACAGCTCCTAATTTTAACATAGTCAAATTTAGCAATCTCTTTCCTTATTATTTAATGCTTTGGGGTTTAAGAAATTCTTCCCTAAATCTGTGGTCATAAAGATATTTTCCAATAATGCAGTTTTGCCTTTTGCATTTAGGTCTATAATCCACCTGAATTGACATTTGAGTATGGTGTGATGTAGAGGTACAATTTCATTTTTTTCCATTTAAATACTGATTGACCCTCCACCATTCATTAAAAAGAATATCTTTTAACTATTGGTTTGTAGTGACACTTCCTTACATGTCAAATTTTCATACATGTGTAGGTTTGTTTCTGGGCTTGCTATTCTGTTCCATTCATCTAGAACCTTAAGTACAGTAATGGTGACTGGTGGCATGCTTGTCTTGTTCCTAACCTCAAAGGATAACTATCAACGTTTCACCATTAAGTATAATGTTTGATATAGGATTTAAGTACAGATATTGATAATTAAGAAAATTTGCTCCTTCTAGTTTAAGTTACCAAAATGAATTTGAATTTTATCACAAACTTTCCTGTCTATTGAGATAATCATACGTTTTTTCTGCTTTTAATTTGTTACACAGAAGACCATTTTAATCTCCATTGTCAAGCCAATTCTGCATTCTTAGATTTTCGCCTGACTTAGTCATAATGCATTATCTTGTTTATAAAAAGATATTGTTAATATCATTAAGGATTTTTGTAACCTATATCCATGAATAAGTTGGAAAAATTATAGGACAATTTCTTCCAGTTGAATTTCATAACAAGGTTATACTAATACTAGTGTTTTTCCCACCCCATCCCCCACACCCATTCTCTGAAGCTGTTGTGGAAGACTAGAGTTATTTCTTCCTTTGATGTTTGGCAGAGCTCACTAATGGTATCTACCTGGATCTGAAACTTCCTAATTCAATTTCCTAATGGTTATTAGGACTACTCAGATATTCTATTTCTTTTAAAACCAATTTTAGTAAATTATATTTATTAAGAATTTGTCTATTTCATTTGAATTTTGCATATATCCACACACAAAAGTTCACAATATTCTCTTATATGTTTCATATGTGCTCTATCTATAGTTATATCCCTTTTTCATTACTGATAATTGGTTAACTGTGCCTTCTCTCTTTTTCCTTATCTTACCACAGGTTTGTCTATTTTATTAGTCTTTTTCAAAGAATCAGTTTGGGTTTTATTGATCCTCTCCAGTGTGTGTATTTTTCTATTTCATTAATTCCTACTTAGCTTCATTATATTTTTTTTCCTTCTTTGAGGTTTTTTTTTTAACTTAAGAATTCTTAGCTTACTAATTTCAAGTCTCTTTTCTATTTCTAAAATATGCATTTAAGGCTACACATTTCCCTCTAGTCACTATTTTAGCTATATTTCACAAGTTTTGAAATGCGATGACTTAGTAATTGTTCAGGTCAAGTATTTTTTGAATTCCAATTTTGATTTCTTCTTTGATCCATAGGGCATTTAGAAGTATATTTCTGAATTTCAAACAAAGGAATTTTCTATGGATCTTTTTGTTATAGATTTCTAACATAAATAAGGTCAGAATAATTTCAATAATTTAGAATTTGTTGAAACTTACTTTATAGCACACCATATGGTCAATTTTTATGAATATAACATATGTATTAGATAAGAAGGTATGTTCTACAATTGTGTTATAAAGTTCTATATATGTCCAACACAAATTAACAGAGTTCAATTTTGACATTATTTACTGATTTTGTCCTCTCTTTTTCCTCTCAATTACAGAGAGAAGAATAATAAGTACAGACTTATCTAGTTTCCATATAGTTTTCTGTAAAATTTGCTTATATATTTTGAGTACATATAATTTACTCATGCTTTTTGCCTCAAAATCTATTTTGTCTGATATCAGTAGATTCAGGAACTTTCTTCTCAGCAGTGTTTATAGTGGTTTTTATTTTCCCCCCAACCCCCCACTTTTCTTTATCCTTTTATATTTAGATGTGTCTCTTGTAACAGCAACAGTATTGGATTTTTTTACAAAATCCAATCTTTAGCTCACTAACACTTAATATAATTGCTTACTTATCCAGGTTTATATTTATCATCTTATTTTGAGTTTTCCATTTGTTCCTCTTATACTTTATTGGTTTTAGCATCAATATGTATTATATTTTCTCATATAGTCTTTGCTTGTTATTTCTTCTTACAACTTAGACCTCCAACTGAAGTCACTCTCTTTTTGCCTGAAGTACAACTGTTAAATTTTCCTTCAGCGAAGGAGTCCTGGCAGTAATACTCTCCACTGTTTGTCTGAAATATGTTTATTTTGCTTTCATTCTTGAAGAATTTTTTTTAAAAGAGACATAGAATTTTACATAGGCAATTATTTCTTTTTAGGATACTGAAAACATCCTTCTCGTCCCTTCTGGCTTCTACTGTTTCATTTGAAAAGTCAAACAGGAGTAAGTTTAACTGTTACACATGTGAAGGAAATCTGGGGTTGTTTTCCCCCCCATCTTTGATGTTCTTAAGTTTCACTATGATATGTTTACAGGCAAGTGTCTTTTTACTTATGCTATTTGGAATTCATTCGGCCTCTTGAGAATTCGTGGATTGGCATCTTTCATCAGTTCTACAAAAGTATTAGCCAATATACTTAAAGATTGGTTTTGTCCCATTTTCTCTATTTCTTATATTTCTTCTATCTCTATTTTCTTATATTTATGACTGGAAAAAAATACATGACAGATCGTTTCCCTTTATTCTCCATGTCTCAATATCTCTCTTCTATTTTTCATCTTTTTTCTCTCCCTGCCACATCCTGAATAATTTCTTCTGACGTATCTTCCTCTTCTGGTTCTATCTTTGTCTGTACGTCTGATCTACTACAAACATGTAGTTGAGTCTACAGCCATACCACCATGAACGCGCCCCATCTCGGAAGCTAAGCAGGGTCGGGCCTGGTTAGTACTTAGATGGGAAACATGTAGTTGACTACAAATTTGTAGTATACTACAAATATTAATTTTTAACTTTAGTTATTGTGTTTTATTTCATTTCTAAAATTTCTGTCCTATTATTTCTCATAACTGTGAGCTATATTTTTATAATTTCCTGTTTTTTAAGTTATTTTGAGGTTTGTCTTTATTTTTTTAAAACCAGAGTCCATGTTTGATCATTCTAATATCTGAGAAGCTTCACAGGCCTTTTTCTTGTTGTCTGTTGTTTCAGTTATTTCGTATTCATGTTTTATTTTCTTATACATCTGATTATTTTTGATTTGTGTACTGACTGCTGACTTTGAAGATTTATTTTTAGTAATAATTTGAGGCCTAGAATGAAAAAGCCTTTCTCCAAATATTCTGTTTCTTATTTAACTTATATAATCTGCAGGAGTATCTTTCAGGTATTTTATTTTATTGAAGCCAAATACCTTCCCAAATGGCCACTAAGTAGCTAAGTGAGGATTTGAAACCAAGCAATCTAGCTCCATTTCACTCTGCAACATCCATTCAGGCTGATTCCTACATTTTCTGTGGTTAAAGAAGCCTATAATAACACCAGATATTCAGAATATGAACATTTAGAATGACAGATGGCAAACCATTCAATCTACTAAAAACTAACAATGAATTCATCTCATAAATATAGTGTACCAACTATGTACATTGCACTGTCAGGGATTAAAAACATGAAAAAACATTGTTCCCTATCATTCCTTCTTTTAAAAAGGTTACTGTTTATAAAAAAGCCAGGTATTCAAACAAAAATAATACAGTAAGATAATTGCTTATAAGGAAGAGCATGGGATACTTAAGAGAACAAGCTGTGGAGTCAGACTACCTGAGTTTAAACATAGGCACTACCATTGACTAGCTGTATGACCCTAGGCAAGCTACTTAATCCCCAGTGGTTCAGTTTCTCTACAGGGGAAATGCATGAAATGATACAGTATTAAAGTTTGATACTGTATTAAAGTTTGAGTGCTACAGTATTCTCTTCATAAAGACAGAAAATGTAATACTTTTTGGAAATGCTTTTAACCGTCAAAACAAATTTAAAAAAGAATTTCCTAGTTATAACTCCACTAATCAAAACAAAAACCAAACAAAAAAATTATTGACATTTAACTTGGTTTTAAAAATGTCTATCATATTTTTGTTTTAATCTTTTCATTTGGGGAGTAGTCACAGACTCACAATTCCAATGTCTATAACTCTTCCATCAAGTAATTATATAACCATGGCAAAGTTCTTTAACTTCCATGGACTTCAGTTTCTCATCTACAAATAAATTCTACATTAGATGATTTCTTATATAAGTACACAGCGATTACTATTCCCTGCTAGTGCAATGGAATATTATACTGAAATAAATTAGCATTCTACCCACAACTTCTAATTTGTTAACAAAATACAAGTACTATCATCATTGATGAGGTGTAACATTTTTATATACTTCAGTATTAAACCTGGTTCTTTAATGTTTAGATATAACAAAGTAAATTTTATGCTGCTTCAGTTTTGTTAAAATGAGATTATATACATATCTACAATTGCAGATTTAATACGTATCTACAAAATAAATATAGAATTAATACATTAATTATAATCAACATAGCCAAGAACCAAGAAATTGTACAGAAAAAAATCTGAGAAGTTAAAATATACTAAAGAAGAATCTATCTATGTACTAAAGCTCACAGGTATCTACAGATGTTCTTTCTATTTGCTCAAAGTTGATTTACTTCAATTTTTAGGTACTGTTCTAGACATTGCTAAAATGAGCATATCTAGAAGTAATAGCTGAGATTAAGAGGAAGGACAGGTATAATCAGACATGGCTTAAACAAGACAAAACAAAAAACACTGCATCACGGTGTCACTGTGAGTACATGGGCAGTGGTGCCATCTTTCTATTATAGTTCATCATAAAGAAAAAAGTTATAACAATATATTTCTTAAGATAGAATTAACAAAAAAAATTTTTGCTAAGGAAAACTAAAATGAAAAAAAGGTGTGCTCAAAGTGATAAGACAAAGATATCTTTAAATATAACGAATACATCACTTGAGGCCAGAAGTTTGATACCAGCCTGGGCAACACAGTGAGACCCTGTCACTACAAAGAAATTAAAAAATTAATTAGCTGGGCATGTTGGCACACACCTGTGGTCCCAGCTACTTGGGAGACTGAGGAGGGAGGACTGCCTGAGCCCAGGAGTTCGAGGCTACAATGAGCTATGATCACATCACTGCATTCTAGCCTGGGTGAAAAGAGCAAGACCCTCTGTTTCTTAAAACACAAAAAAAAAATCACTAATGTAGAACAAATCTTTCCTTCTCTAATGATGTCAGATAGTAAATACATCTAAAATAACTTTTTCACTGCATGCAACAATGAACTATCTGCGAAGAAATTAGATGTATTTTTCACTTTTAACTTAAACACGTAACATAAAGCAGCTTCTTTGAAGTACTTAATTCCATTCTACTTCTTAGCTGATAAAACAAAGCAGATATTTTAGACAGCTTTATATCATAGCTGGTTGTATTAAGGAGAATATGGAGTCATTCCAATGAATATGATTTTTTGTATTTCAAGAATTAGGAAACAAAGCAAACCATTTACTTTTCCATCAAAACAAACCCATCCAAAATGATCTTCAATATATTCTTTGACAAGACAAACTGATAATTTAAATCTTTAATTGCCTAATTAATACTAAACTTTTAAAAAGAAATTTTTTATTGTTTATCAAGGTCTCATGATTATGCTTTAATACTAGGTAGACTTGTGGCATGAAGGTCAGCAAACTGCATGTGCTGGCAAGCTTGTTGTCTTCAAAAATACAAATAGGGAGACAAACAGAGAAATGGAACTAAGTCTCATTATAAAAGCAAAGAGAATATTTAACAATTAAAAATTTCAGTATGTTGTATCTGCAAAGCCATTTCTAATAATGACAAATACTAAAATTTACATAATTCAAAACATAAGAAAGAAGCATAATTGTAACTGCGCTACCCTAAGAAGACTAAATACGGATTATGAATGCTATTTAAAGCTTATGCTACTTAGGCACAGCTCAGGACTATGATTTCCAATTCTTTTGTGAAATATTGGTAGAAAACAAATCAGTAAATTTATAATAATTTACTTAATCATCCAGGTGAACACTTTCTATAAGGTGTTTCACTATCTCAAAGGAATGTATATACTGCCTATAGCATAAATATTCACAAAAAGTCAGGAATAAAGTTTAGTGTGAAAATAAGAAATTTAAGTCAAATTTCACAAAATGTAAGTGTCAGAAAAAAGATGTAAGTGGTTAAAGCAAGTGCCAGTTTCAGTCAATATTTCTTTGCCATGAGTATTAAAGAATATTTTTATTTTAAAAGAAAAATATAACCTTAAAAGAGTAAATATAATTTTGTAGCACTTTAAAAATCTGAAAGGAAAATAAAAGATTATGCATATTTGAAAACATCTGAATATTTGCCACAATTTTAAACAACAAAAGATCAAGTTGTATCAACATCTCATTGGCCAAGTGTTTAGTGCCTAAATCGTAGCTGTCAAATGCCTAATTTCATGTATTAAATATTACCTTAAAAATCATAACATTTCTTAGCAAAATTAATTGTACACAAATGCATCTATAACAAAAAGAATGGTATTTCAAAAATTATACTTAGGCAATAAAACTTCACTTTAGTCAGGCGTTGAGATAAAAGATTAAGATAATAAAGTAGTAAGATTAAGGATGATATTAGACATCAATTTTAATATAGTTATTATTTTACAGAAAATAGCCAAATATCTATATTAAATAGCCAGGTTTCATTTGGTAAGACCTTAGAGCAATATATTTATTTACAGAATTTTGCATTTCTCTCAAGTCCAGAAAGGCTTTAATTTTATTAAAGGGTGATAATATTTATTTCTATAATTAAAGCAAAAATTTATGCCATAAACACTCAAGATTCCTACTTTAATGAATCATTCATTAGTTCTCAAGTTTTAGCTGAAGAGACTATGAAAGAAAATATGGAAAAGCCAAGCCATTTAGCAGCAGTTACTGAAACCTAAGCTTTCACTATAGAATTGTCTTGTTTAAATGAAAGCAGCTTTAAGATGTTAAAATGTCTGGTTTATTTTAATGAGAAGTCTTCAAGAAATTTAGACAAGAATGCAAGATTAAACAAACAAACCTGGCAACGAAGGAGAAAGTTCATTGTATCCTCCAAATGAAGCATTCCGGACAAGCTTTCGGCCATCAGTTCGTGGAGGAAATAAAACAGGCGAAACCCCAGTATATGAAGAAAATCTACGCTGCTGTGAGCTCTCTTCTTTCATGGCTTAGAAGATCTCTTTAATGTATATGCTCACTCAGAGGCTAATTAGACCAATATGGCAAAGACAGGCTTTTCTCTCACAGCCAAATGTAGCAAAACCCACCAGCACAAACAAAGGACACACACATTTAACAGCAAAGGAGAAGGACCAGAGACTGTCAAATCAGCAATAAACAGATAGAAAGAGACTGACAAAAAAGGCATTAAGCCATGCTGCTGATTTTTTTTTAAAATGAACTGATAAACAGAAAGGCTTTTCCACTAATGTTTTACCTTTTTATCAAACCAGTAACGCCCTGCACTGAATTGCTGTTTTAGGAAAACAAAGCAAGATCAATAGTTAGCAATCCAAGATGAAGTAATAACGTCGTTTTCTCCTCTTCTCAAAAATGGAACCCTTTTATCACATCCATTATGTTTTTGTAGTATCTGTCCACACTTCCCACCTCTTCTGACTCTTTCCTTTCCAGCTTTTGCTTACTTCAAAAATGGATATAGACATAACACTTTTTATCTTCCCCAAAGCCTCTAGATTTATATCTAATCTACTGCTTGCCTCAGCCATGATTAAAAATTCATAACAAAGATATTCTTTCAAGTACAAATCTGATGGATTCCAACAGTTAAAGCAAAGAACATTTAAGTTTTACCTCTAGCAGAGATACATGAGTCATTAAGACAGTGTTAATGCAAGCCAATCAACAAAGAAGATTAAAATAACACCATAAACTGTATGCTCTAACACATGTTCCCTTAAAACAGACACAAGCTGCTACAGTTCCTGTTCATTATAGTGAAACTTTTCAAAATATATAATTAACCAATGAGTATTTTCCACTTCAAACTTACTTATTTAAAAAAAAGGAACTTAATTATCATAGTAACAAATGGAAATACCTTTCTTTATTATGGTTGAAACTAAGTGACTGGTATGATCCCCCCACATCACTAAATCTAACAGGTACTTTCCTATTTCCAAAATGATATGCTATATATCTCTTTATACCAAAGAGATATTAAATTCCCAAAAGATATTCAGTTGCAAAGAATTTTAAATTACAAAGAATTCTTTAATTATATTAAAATCCATTTACCTTATTTTACCTAAATTCAAATTAAAAAGCTCTATTCAGTTGCTCTTTATATGTCTTATACTGATTTTTCTAGTCACAATTCTTACTTTCAACCTGAAAAAACACCCACTTACCCAGATGACAACTAATTCAGTTACAACTTAGTGGTTCATTTTTATAGATACCTTATACAATAAGATCTCAGTTTCCTTCCTCACTATGCATATATTAATACTTCAAGGCTGATTCTCCATTCATACAAAATGACATCCCATATAATCTAAAACTATTTCTCTTTACTAGAAAATACTCTTTAAAAAAATTTGATTTCTTATATATGACATATTCTTTCTTGGGAAAAAAGGAGTACCTTTCTTTTGAAATTCCCTAATATTAAAAAAGAACTAATTATAAAATTTCATTTCCACTTTGTCACTGAAGAGACCAACTACATATATTATCTCTGATCTACTGGTTCTTTTCATATTAAAATGGTAGACATCCAGAGGCAAATACCATAAAAGGTCATAAGACTCTCTAGAATCTGCTATACGACTGGAGAAAAAGTCCAGCCTTAGTTTCTCTTTCTATAAAGCTAAAAGATTAGGGCTGGAGAAGGTATCTTACTGTAATATTAGAACATTAATTGGTTGTCTGGACAATTTCCAGACAATCTCTATTTTAAAAAAAGATGAATGGCAAATATAGCTGATATTTGCAAATAATCTAATTTGGTACTTGGAAAGCCTATTTAAATTACATAAAGTTCCATATGCATACTCAAGATAAAATACACTGGATTAAATTATAATGAAAATACTATAAGAGCTATATATATTATCTTAAATCCCAAATAATAAACCTAGGCTCTAAGATTTTATTAGTAAAATCCTTAATGCAGGAAGAAGAGATGGAGAAAGATCAAGACATTAAAAGTAAAAATCAACCAATAAGAATTTTAAAAAGTGCTATGTCCAAACATATAGAGAACCACACTCTATAAAATGAACTAAACATCTGAAAATTGTACTACACAAATTCAGCAGTAAGTGTCCCTATAGAACATACAATTCAAATAAGAATATAGTTAACACTCTGGACAGCTCAGACTTAGTAAACAAGTCTATTAGTAACCTGAAAATGACATATAAATTCAGATGAGAGATAATAATGTGTGCTTAAAAATGGAAAACACAACAGTAAGGCTCTCTGTTAATTTTCATCCTCTAATAGAACAAGGTAGTTTCTTAGCTGTATTTAGTAAAATCTCATTGATAACTATACAGCTTGAAAATTATACAAAGCAATCTTCCTATTCTACATTTTCTCAGAAAATATCTCTGTAGATCCTCCATTGCCAGCATTAAATAAGTTCTCAACATCAAACGCACATGTACATATACATACAAAATTAAAAGATAGATAGCACTCTTGTCCATATATCCATATTCACTACAAGAAGTGAAAGACAGTACTTTCCTCTGGATAAAAAAATTCTTTATAACGTCATATGTATATATATAATCATTAATAAAAACTTAGTGAGCACCAACTATGTGCTAGGAACTACATTAGGCACAAAGAGTTATGAATATAATAGTCCCTAGTTTCCGCTTTTATTGAGCTTTTAGTATTTTAGTCATTTTAAGTTGACTGAAATACACAGTGTCTAGTCACACAAAGTAACTGTTAAATGAGGTGCTTAGATTTCTAATACAGTTCATAAAAATCTACTTAACTGAAAATCTACTTAATAGTACCTATGATGTAGCCATCACAATATTACCTCATAATTACAGAGTAAATATATTTCCTTGTTTTTCATGTATGTTCTTTATAGATTCAAAAAACAATGTGACATACAAAAGGAGTATCCTTGTTTTATAGATAAAGTAATCTGCTGAGAAACACAAGGTCGAGGTCACATAGTAAATGAGCAATAGAGCCAAGATTAGAATCCAGTCATGGAAATAGTTTCTACTTTTCCTCTCCTTTTCCTAAGGTCAGCCAACACAAATGCCAGCATCAAGCATTTTTTGGTAAGGTGAGACACAAAGGCAAGGGATAAAAAAGATAGTATCAGCCGTGACTTGGCTTTCAACCTCACTTTATCACGGTCTAGAGGGAGTCCTGCCTGCCCAGGGACCCACCTAGCGGAAACCATGCCTATTGGCAGTTCTGGTAACAGGCCCACTGACTTTGAGCCCAACTGCAGCTCTGGAAATAGCCCCATGATCCAGCTCCAGCCCTGCTCTAGACCACAGCACCAAAGACAGTCCTGCCTGCCCAGTGACCAGCCAAAGAATCCAGTGGAGGCATATCCATCTGCACCCCTCATAACGGGCCTACCATCTGCAGAACTGACTTAGGCCCTGGAAATAGCCCCATAACGTGGCTCTGGCCCTGCTCAACTGTCCGCCCAACAACCAGGGAGGGATCGCATCTACCCATGCCCCTGGTCTACCAAACACAGACCTGACTATGCAGCAGCAGCAACATGACCCATCTCCAGTCCTGCTCAATCACCATGACAGAAGCAGTACCATAGGTCCAAGAAAATAGAAGGTTTTTACCTGATGAATCTATAAAGACTGGAAGAGGCATCTGCTCCTTTAAATGCAGAAACCAACACAAGTTTACCTAAATTACAGACAATCAGAGAAGTAGGACACCACCAAATGAAATAAACAAAGCTGTAGTAACTAATCTTAAAGACATGGATATTATGAATTGCTTGACAAAGAATTCAAAATGATTGTCTGAAGAAAGCTCAATGAAGTATAAGAGAACACACAAAACCTAACAAAATCAGGAAAACAATATATGAACAAAATGAGAAGTTTCATAAAGAGATAGAAACCATAAAATATGAACCAAACAGAAATTCTGGAACTAAAGAATACAATAACTGCATTTAAAAAAATTCAACAGAGAGTCAATAATAATGCAGAAGAATCAGTGAATTCCGGGATAGGTCATTTGAAGCTAGCTAGAGAGAAGAACAAAAAGAAACAAGAATAAAAAAGAGTGAAGAAAGCGTACAGGACTTACAGAATGCCATCATGAGAACCTATTCACACATTGTTAGAGGTTCAGAAAAAGCAGAAAAAGTAATGGGCAAAAGATTTTTTTAAAGAAATAATGACACAAAACTTCCCAATCTGGAAAGAGAAATGAACATCAAGACCCATGAAGTCCAAAAAACCCTACATATATTAAACATAAAGAGATCTTCACTGAGACACATTATAATTAAACCGTGTCAAAAGTCAAAGACAAAAAGAAAATTGTGAAAGTAGCAAGAGAAAAACAAATAGCAATAAAATGGTCAACTCAACAAGAAAATAGAACAATTATACATATATATATATATATATATATATGTATACACACACACACTCAACATCAAGGCACCTAAATATATAAAGCAAATATGGACAAATTTGAAGGGAGAAATAAACAGCAATGCACTAATAGCAGGACATTCCAATACTCCACTCTCTGTAGTGGACAGATCAAAACAGAAAATCAAAATGAAATAGCAGAATCGAATAACACCATAGACCAAATGGACCTAACAGACACACATAGAATTTTCCACACAACAGCAGAAGAATACACATTCTTTTTAAGTGCAAATGAAACATTCTCCAGGATAGATTACATGTTAGGTAATAAAAAAAAAAGCCTTAACAAATTTAAAAAGATCAAAACTATATCAAGTATCTTTTTTGATCACAAAGAAATGAAACCAGAAATCAGTAACTGTAAGAAAACAGGAAAATCATAAATACGTGAAAACTAAATAGCACACTATTCAATAACCACTAAGTCAAAAAGAACTCAAAGAGGAACTTTTTAAATAAACTAAAGACAAATAAAAAACTTAATTTACCAAAACTCATGGGATACAGCAAAAGCAGTACTAAGAGTTCATTCATAGTGACAAATACTTATGATAAAAAAGAAATAGCTCAAAAAGAACAACCTATCTAAATACCTCAAGTAACTAGAAAAAGAACAACAAACTAAACCCAGAGTTAGTGGAAGGAAGGAAAAAATAAAAATCAGAACAGAAATAAATGAAATAGAAAACAGAAAAACAATAGAAAAAAATTAACAAAACTAAAAGTTGGTTTTTTGAAAAAATAAAATTGACAAACTCTTAGCTAGGCTAAGAAAAAGGAGTAGATTCAAATAAATAAAATCAGAAATAAAAGAAGAGTAATTTTATTTCTGATGCCTCAGAAATAAGGATAAGGGACCATTATGAACAATTATGAACCAAGAAATTGAATAATCTAGAAGAAATAGATAAATTTCAAGAAACATCAAACCTACCAAACTGAATCAAGAAGCAATAGAAAGCTTAAATAGATCAATAACAAATAAGAAGATTAAATCAGTAACCAAAAGCCTCCCAACAACAAAAAAGCCCAGAATCAGATAGTTTCATGGGTGAGATCTACCAAACACTCAAAAAAGAATTAATGCCAATCCTTCTTAAACTCTTCCAAAAAACAGTAGAGGGAACACTTCCAATTCATTTTATGAGGCCAGCATCACCCTAATACCAAAGCTAGACAAAGACTCCACAAGAAAACTACAGGCCAATATCCCTAATGAACAAATGTAAAAATCCTAAATAAAATACTAGCAAACAGAATTTGACAGCATATTAAAAAGATCATACACTATAATCAAGTGGAATTTATGCCTTGTATGAAAGGATGGTTTGACATATACAAATCAATCAATATAATACACCACCTTAATAGAATGAAACATAAAAACTATATGATCATTTCGGCAAATGCAGGAAACCATTTGAAAAAATTCAATATCCATTCATGATAAAAAAAAACTCTCAACAAAATACATATGGAAGGAACTCACCTCAACACAATAAAGACCATATATGAAATGCTCACTACTAACATCATAAACAATAGAGAAAAACTGAAAGCATTCTAAGACCTAGTGCAAGGCAAGGATGCCCGCTCTCACCACTTTTATTCAACCTAGTCCTAGAAATCCTAGCCAGAGAAATTAGACAACAAATAGAAATAAAAGGTGACCAAATTGGAAAGAAAGAAGTAAAACTGTCCCTGTTTGCAGATGACATGATCATGAACAAAAAATTATTAGAATAAACAAATTCAGTAAAGTTGCAAGATACAAAAATCAGTAGCATTTCTATAAACAAGCTATTTAAAAAGGAAATTAGAAAAACTGTTCCATTTATTATACAATAGCAACAAAAAGAATAAAATATTAATACTTAAAAATAAATCTAACCAAGAGGTGAAAGACTTATATGCTGAAAATTATAATAAACTGATCAAGGAAATTAAAGAAGACACAGAAAAATGGAAAGACTCCATTTCCATGGATTAGAAGAACGAATATTGTTAAAATGTCCATACTATTCAAAGAGATCTACAGATGCAATGCAATCCCTATCAAAATCCCAATGGCAGTCTTTAAAAAAAAAAACACAAAAAAACCCTAAAATTCATATGGAATCACAATGACCCAGAATAGCCAAAGCAATCTTGAGCAAGAAGAACAAAAACAAAGCTGCAGGTAATACACCTCCTTATTTCAAAATATATTATAAAGCTATAGTAATCAAAATAGTATGGTATTGGCATAAAGACAGACATATACACCAATGGAACAAAATAGAGAGCCCAGAAATAAATCCACACATTTATGGTTAACTGATCTTCAACAATGGTCCCAAGAACACATAATGGGGAAAGGACAGTCTCTTCAGTAAGTAGGGCTGGGAAAACTGGATATTCACATGCAGAAGAAAACAATTTGACCCTTATCCTACACTATATGCAAAAATCAATTCAAAATGGATTAAAGACTTAAATGTAAGAGTGCAAACCATAAAACCACCAGAAGAAAACATAAGAAAAAAGCTTCTTGACATTGATCAGGGCAACGATTTTTTTGGATATGACACCAAAAGCACAGGCAGCAAAACCAAAAACAGACAAGACTATGTCAAACTAAAAAGCTGCTGCATAGCAAAGGAAACAATTGGCATAGTGAAAAGGCAACTGACAGAATGGAAGAAAATATTTATAAACCATATCCCTGATATGGGGTTAATATACAAAATATATAAGGAACTCAACACAATAGCAAAAACAAAAACAAAACAACCCAAATAACCTGATTAAAAAGTGGGCAAAGTACCTGAACAGGTATTTCTCAAAAGAAGACATACAAATAATCCAAAAAGAAAAGAGAGAACTTTTGGCTAAGATGTAGAGAAAAGGAGACTCTTGTACACAGTTGGTGAGAATGTAAATTGGTACAATGATTATGGAAAGTAGTAACGGAGGTTCCTCAGAAGATTAAAAATAGAACTACCATATGATCCAGCAATCCCACTTCCAGATAGATATACAAAGGAAATGAAATCTCTATCTTCAAGAAATACCTGTACTCCCATGTTCATTGCAGCATTATTAACAATAGCCAAGATAAGCAAACAACTTAAATGTCCAGTGATGGAGAATGGATAAAGAAATTGTGATATACATATACATGGAAAAAAGAAGGAAATCTGCCATTTGTGATAACATGGATGAATCTAGAGGACTTTATGCTAAGCAAAATAAGCCAGACACAGAAAGACAAATATTGCTTGATCTCTCTCACATGTGGAATCTAAAATAATTGAACTCATAGAAACACAGAGCTTGAATGGTGGTTGCCAGAGGTTGGGGAGTGGGGAAAACCAGGAGACGTTAGTTAAAATGAAAACGATTATTCCAGGCAGCAAAAGGATCTGTGGTAGGAAGGGAGAAAATGAATGACATCTCAATGCTAACTGAAGAAACAGAAGCCCATGGAACCTAAACCACCCAACTAGGTCATCCTTTACATATGAGAGCAGTTTGTAAATCAGGAATTCAACTCAAAACTTTAAAAAAAAAAAACCCTATGTTTCAAAGATTCTACCACTAGAAATCTATGTAAACATCATATTAGGAAAAAACGTATTAGAAAATACTATATATTAGAAAAAATTATTCTTTCCAGGCACTATTTCTTCTATATAACTAAATTCTCAACAGATAAAATCCTATTTCCTACTGTACCTACTCAAATACTTCAAAAGTAACTAAAGTCTTGCAGTCCTTCTGTCCAAGCATGGAAACCAAGTTATGAGACGATACTGCTTATTTTAAGATGACTGATCTCTCCATTCCTTTTCCTAGCCGATGTTTGTATAACAAGTTGATGATAATGCCTATATCTTTTTACTTATCCATCAGAGACTCTATCAACCTTAGAGGCTTTGGAGTTGGACATAAATTAAATTACTGGCTGCCACACTGCAGGAATTTCCTAATGATGAGCCTAACAAGGTCTTTAAGAAGCTATTTTGGTTCCATGGTTGCAAACAAATTTCCAACTAACTTCACAGTCCATTACTTCACCCAAAAATAAAAGAATTTTCTCATCTTTACCCTGTGCTCACAATCCCTTCACATGGTAAATGACAACTTGTGTTCCTAAATTTTGAATTATGTGGACCAGTAAAAGTTCCCCTAAAAATTGTGACACTGTTATTGGGATTTTCATCTTGGTAAGACATATTTTCTGGAAAAAACTCTTATAACTCACAATCTCCACCAATTCATAAAGGGACATTAGATACCATATATTAGAAAGATTATACTCTCATAATAAAGGACAGCCCTTTGAATTGAAAGAACTTAATGAAAAACTCATAATGGTCTACCTATCTTTTTGTCTAGTTATAGAACTACAAAAACACCACAGGAACTAGTACCAGTCCACAGACTATACCTTTTAAAACATGAAAATATTTATTTTAAATATGATATACACAAGAGTATATATAACATGTACGTTATAAACAATATTGATAAAAAAAAATCTACACACCACCAACTTAAGAAAAAGAGCATTGCATTTACCTTTGAACGTTCCCATGTACACATCACTGCATCTCCCTCCGTTCCAACCACAATTAACCATTGTCCCAAATTCTGTTTTACTCATTCTATTGTTTTATCATGTATCTATCCCTATACAATCCATTGGTCAGTTTTACATGTTTTTAAACTTTACACAAATGCCATCATACTGCATGAACTCTAATTTGCTTTGTATATTCTTCCATGTTTATGACTGTAGCTTTAAGTCCCTCATTTCATTACTGTATGGTAGTCTACTGTATGAATACATGGTAATATTTATTCATTCCACTCATGACAAATATTTGAATTTTCCCATGGTTTTTTTTTTCCTATTACAAATAATTCTGTTGGTACACATGTGTGAGAGTTTTGCTAGGTCTAGAATATATGCAGTATAAATGGCAGGGATTAAGGTGTGTTCTTAACTTTACTATATAATGCCAAACTGTTTTTCAAAAATGGTTCTATCAATGTATGCTTCTATCAGTTGTAAATGAGAATTCATATTGTTTTATACCCTTCTGGACAATTGTAATTGTTGCACTTAAAAAATTTTTTTGATCTGGTAGGTGGGTGTGAAATAGCAATTCGTTATGGTATTAATTACCTTTGGCAATTCCTAATGACGTTCAACATATTTTCACATTTATTGGCCATTCATGTTACCTCTTCTATGAAATATCTATCTATTCATGTCTTTTGAACATCTTTCTGGTGGACTCATCTTTTTGGTTAATCCATAGGAATACTTTACTTTCTCTGGATATTAACCCTTTTTCAGTTACATGCACTGCAATTCATTTCTTCCTCTTTTGATAAACAGATGCTCTTAATTTTAATGAGGTAGAATCTGTCAGTCTTTTCAGTTTCCTTTTTTTTTTTGTCTTGTTGAAATTGTTCCTTCCTTACTCCAAGGTTATAAAAATTTTAATATTGTTAGTTTTTAAAGTTTTATCTTTCAAATTTACTTCATTTAGAATTGATTTTGTGTATGGCGGGACGGAGAGATCTACTTCATTTTTGTTCTCATATGGATAATTAATTTTCCCTGAACTATTGAGTAATATGTCATATATTGACTTTCCATATACACTTTGATCTAAGTCTCTGTTGTGTTTCATTGTTCTCTATTTCAGCACCAGTATCTGCTGTTTTATTTACTACAGCATTATAGTAAGTACTAAGTAACTGGTAAAGAAAATCTCTACACATCCTTGCCTGGTTCTGCTTCTTCAGGCATGTCCGGACCCTTCTTTGCCCTTTGTTCTCCCTAGAGAGTTAAGAATGACCTTATTAGGTACTTTGACAAAATCCTTTTGAGATATGGATTCAAAATGCATTGAACCTAAAAATCAATGTGAAGTGACACCCTGAATATTGAATTTCCAATCATAGTCTATTTATAATGCATAACTTTAGTGTTATAAGGATATTTCACATCTCATGTTAGACTTTTTGCTCCATAACTTATTTTCTGTTATTTTAAGAAGTATTTTTGAATTGCATTTTGCTAACCATTTGTTACTGGTACATAAAACTGAAGTTAATATATATCCAGTAACTTCTTAATAATTCTAATAATTTATATGTCAAAGAGGGATCTATATAGAAAATTATACTAGCTACAAAGAATCTGTTTCTTCCTTTTTTTTTTTTTTAACTTTATTCCCTGGCTACATTTTAAGTACAATGTTAAATGAAGTGTAGATAGTACACATTCTTTTCTTGTTCTGGATTCTAACTTCACAAGGTTAAGAAAAATTCTCTTCTATTCCTAGTCTTCTAAGAGTTTTTACCATGAACAGATGTTAAAATTTTAAAATATGTTTTCTTTGTTAGTAGGATGATGATATAAAGTTTTTCTTTTGTAATTTGTTAAAGTGATAAGTGAAAAATCATAGATTTTCTAACATCAAACCCATCCTTGCATTCCTGGAGCAACCCTAATGTGGTTATAATGTTTATCTGCTAGATTTAGTTCGCTAATAATTTCCAAATTTCTGTATGTAGGTTCGTGAGCAAGAATGTCGTGTAATTTTTCCCTCCTGCAATATCCTTGTCTGCTTTTCATATACAAACCTCATTTAGGAGATGTTTCTTTTTCTACTTTCTTAATTCTAAAATGTCATCAACTACTGGACACATCCGTGACTTCAGAAAGGTCACAAAATATAGGGGAGGTGGAAAGACTGATTGCAATTATAAGACATGTAGCACAAACACCAAATTCAGAGATGATATAAAAGTGTTTAACAATAAGGATGACCAAAAGGGATTGTAAAACACCATCAGTTGAAGATCCAATTCCATTTTAGAAATGACAGAATGTGTGTCAGTGGGGAATGCTTTTTAGAATTAATAAAATACAGTACTAATGTGAGACTGGAATGTTTTTTTCCTCCTAAACACTTGGTAGAACTTGTTTGTAAACCTACATGGACTCCATGTTTTCTTTATAAAAGTAATCTATACTATTAATTAGATTACCTTAATGAATATAAAAATCACTAGAATTTTCTAATTACTGAATCAGTTTTGGGAAATAGTATTTTTCTAGAAATCTGTTCATTTTTCAAATGTATTGGCTTAAAGTTGTTTATAATATCTTTCAAATATCTGCTTGTACCTTTATTTGTTTCTCCCTTTTCATTCCTGGTTGTTTCTTTTTTCCCCCTTAAACTTGCCAAAGGCTTGATAATTTTATTAGCCATTTCAAACAACCAACACTGTCTTTCTTGATCTCAGCTGCAGCTATTTGTTATTTAACTAATTTATTCTCTTTATTATTTCTTTCCTTCTACTTTGGGTCTATTATTCTTTTTCTAACTAAGTTTAAGGATTAATTCATTACGTTTCAGTCTTCTTTCTTATAAAATATTAGCATTAAGACTATTACTTTTTAGATTTCCTGCTTGGGATTTGTGGGACTTCCTTAATCAGAGGGTAATTATCTTTGATGAATTCTGAAATGTTCTCAGCATTATCTCTTTCAATACTGCCACTCACCCATTAAATTACATTTGTAACTGATAATTCCAACTGGCACAGACTTTATACATCTGGATGGTGTACCTAGTTTATGTGGATTCTCTCTGATGGTAGCCTGTTAATTCATGCATAATTGATTTTTTTGCATCGTGGCCAGCATTTAGTGTTGTCATTTTTGCCTTTTTAATGGGTGCATAACAGTATCTTATTGTTGTTTTAATTGTTTACTGATTTTTAATTATGACCTCATGTGTAATTCACTGAGGTTTAAAATACTCTCCTCTAAAGAGAATTTGTGTTGATTCTTCCAGGCACCTGCGTATACTAATAACCTAAGATAGTTTTAAACTAAACTGGAATGTGTTTATGCCACAGAGAGTATGAATTCTGACCTCAACTCACATAAATATGTGCTTGTGCTTAGGATTTCTCAAGAAAGAGTCCCCTCATTCCATCCAGAATCAAGACCAGGACAGGCAAATGCACCATAGTGTTTCTCTGTGGGCAGGTTTTCCAGTGAATTAAGTATGCTACCCTTCAGGACTTCTAATTTTTATGAGGAGACATTCCCCAATTCAATTTTCCATCATTAATGGGCCATAGTCTTTTACTCTTTTGCCTTGTTAAAGCCCAAGCTTTAGGCCTTCAGGAAGCAATCAGCAGACACCAGTCAGGACAAATGCTGGCTCCAGAGCTCATCGCCTCTCTGGTGTCCCACTTTCTCAGTGATTCTGCCCCTCACATTAATTCCTTTATTTTAATGATGGTTCAGCTGGACTTTAAAAATAAATTTTTAAAATGTTTTACCCAGCATTTTGATGTTCTTACTAGGAAAGATTCCTCTGAACCCTTACTTTTTCATGTTACTGGAACAAAGTACACTTATATATTTTCATAATTCCTTATAATGTTTCTCTACTTATTTTCCTAAATTTCTCAATTACAAATTAAACTCACGAAAACAGGACCTGAAAATATCATCTTTGGTTTGTTCTTGCCGTCCAGTATAGAACTATTCACAAGGAGGATAAATAAAGGCCAGCTTGATAAAGGAGACCAGTGGAAAATCCTATACTCCCCAAGAAATATTTGTCTACCTGTAACAAACCTTCTCCTTTCACCTGAAAAGAGATAAATATGCTAAAATGTCACTGTTTCATTCTTAAATAAAATTTATATATGTTTAAATTTACGACAACCACAGAAAGTGCAAACAAAAATTTCTATGAAGCTACTGCTTATTTTCTCTCAGAAGTTATACAAATATTACTTGGTAAATTATATTGATATTACTTTGTTATATATTTATTAAAAATAAAGAAAATCTGCCTCTCCATGCCTCAAATAAGAAAAGGAAAATAATAGTAGTCAACTTTACAGACAAAACTTTTACTATTCTTGCTAAGGAAGAGAACTCAAACTCTCAGACTCCCAAAACAAAGAAGTTTAAATCCCAATAGAAAGAGCTGAGAAACTAGTACAGGTAATATTTAATAATCCTTTAATATTATCTTAAGTAAAAAAATATATATATATGTATTACATATGACTTTTTTTCAGGGAAAAAAATATCCTTTAGTGTTCTTAAGGTTCATCTTTCTGCTTTGATAAAGAAGCAATTAATAAGGCCTGACAAGAATAAGACAGACACCCCTCATCTTTGTAAAGATGCTTAAAACAAAGCTGAATTATTCATTTTTACTTTTCAATAAATGCTTTTAAAGTATTTCAGCTTCTGCTGTAGGAGCATAGGAACAGTTAAACATAGATACCATAACACTTTATAAGGGATTTTAAAAATATTTTATTTTTATTTTCTGAATTTGCCAAATATATTTTATTATTTAATAGGCACTTTCATAGTTCTATGAAGCAACTACTAGAATACAAAGAATTTCAAACCAGAAAAATATGTCTTAAGAAATAACTTGAAACCTAAACAATAGAAATCTAATGCATTAAGGAGTTAAAAACTCAGAAGAAAGTTAGCATAACCTCTAATTTTTACTATTTCTAAATAAAACAACCGATGGTTGGAAACCAAAGAACAGCATTTAGGTGGTAAAGAAAGATAGTGGGGGTGGGGATAAATACACATTCTCTTTCAGGCAAAACAATTTTCATGAAATATTAACACTTACATTAAAAAAATAAATACAAACATAACATTTGTTATGTGTATATGTTCAGAATTGGTCCTAAAAATGTCTTACCAAGAAAGGAGGAATTGCTTCGATTCATGGAGGAAAGTGACTTCGAAGTCTCCTTTTATCAGCGAACCACTTAAATGAAAGTACTATGGGTTAGTCAGCTGAGACTGTACCAGCAATGTCTAACACTATCACCCTGGGGAATCTGGGACATCTTCACACCAGTAAACTGTGTATCAAAGAAAATCCCCCTTTACTTTAAAGTTTTCTATTAAGTTATAGATATAGATCCATCATGTCATTTTTAGTGATGCCAGAGCATTTAAAGTGAAGGTGCTTGGCAGGTTTAAGAAAATTTACAAAACTAAGAGTAGACATTTTAATTCAAGCCTATATAAACCAAAGCATTGTCTAAGTTAATTTTGATAAAACTGATTAAGCAGGTAAAACTTTTTGTTTAAAGGTTTCAAAATTTTAAACATTTTGAAATGGATTCATTCAAGTTTTGGCAAAGCAACATTATATATTCTCTCACAAAGCACTACAACTGAAAAGATGGGTTTAAAAAAATAAAAACAGACACAATCGCTTTTTACAACCAAGAATGAAAGGTTAGCTACAAGTTATAGTAAGTATCTCATGAAGCTTTGATAACAATCTCAAACATGATCAAGAGGGAATATAGTATTTACCCATGAGATGAGCTATGATTTAGTCTCTAGGCTCCACTGGCATTGTCCTCATTTAAAAGTAAAGGAAGAAAAGGAGAAAACAAGCCTAATTAATCTACATTTCTCTTCCTTGATAAACAAATGACATATGTTAAGCTCAAACAAGTCAGCATAAAACAAATACCATCCTATTTAAGACACTGTAATTGTACTTAAGTTAAAACTATTTTGAAGTAAACTGATACTAAGCCCTTGAATAAGGAAAAAATTTGGAAAATACATAATTTTCAGAATAATGTGAATCATCATGATCTAGATATATAAGAAATAAAAAGTTATCTTGATGTGTGTGTGTTCAGTGAGGAGAGTCAGTCTCTCTAGCTATTTAAAAAACAAAAAACAAACAATAAAATCCTGAAATGATGGAAGGAAACCATACTGTGAAAAACCTAAGAATTATTTTTAAGAGATGATGATCTATATTAAGTCATGATCTACATTGACCTACATGAATCAATATGCATGAGGCAGAATCAGCCAGAAAACAGGAACAATGAGAATGGACGAAAATCTTAATTTAATGGTAAGCAATAATTCACTTATTATATTTAAGGCATCTAACTCTCTTTGAAAAGCTGCTTGGAGAGATCACACATACATGTTATAATAACAATATAAAGTAGCACATTACAAAATCCCAAAAGCACTGACATGAGAATTTTGAAAATTCAAATAACTGTATCACCTAAGCAAAGTTTTATAAAAGAGAAGACATCTAAACTGTATCTTCAAGAACAAAAAGTATTTGGAAAAGCAAGGGGAAGGGACAAGGACATTTCATAGTGGAAGATCAGGATAAATAAAAGAACAGTCTCACTCGGGAAGAGTGAAGAAAGCCATCTAGTTATATAGATCCATGACCATGAGAAACACAAGATAAAATTGGAGGAGTAGAATCAGACATACTAAAATTTTAGCCTTGACTACCAGATTATGGAACCTGCAAATTACGCTCTTAATTGCTGTTTTCCACTTACTGGTTCAAATGTTGCTACAGCAGATACAGGTGGAGAGCTTTATAAATGCGCATGCTACTGAGCCTCACCCCTAGAGATTCTGAAAGGATGGAGTGGAATCTGTATCTAAGCAATGCTCTCAGGGGATTCTCAGACACAACCAGACTTGGGTGCCATTGCCCTAGGCAACAGAAAGCCATTGCTTTTTTGAGAATGGGAGTAACATAAATGCAGGCATTATACAAACCTGAATAATAAAAGTGGTATTTTCATTTATAATTTTTCATTTTTCTTCAATCATATTATTTCTCTCAGAGATCAATTTCATAGGATCCATGTTTTCTCTGGCCATATACAGATATAAGAAACCCGATCCCATCATAATCTCACTGAAATACATAACAATTTTTTGTTTGGTTGCTTTTTTTTAAATAAAGATAGACCTGGTATATTGGAGGACAAGGTCCTAACAGCAGTCAGGAGGCTGTGGTACTAAGTAGGCATGGAAACACCTCATGAAGACTTGACCAAGGATGGTGATAGTAAGAATGAAAATGAGGAGAGAAATCAGAGCCCTGGCACTATAAAACTTCTAAAAGAAATCACAGAAAACATTCTTTACAACTTTAGGGTATGCAAAGATTTCTTTAATAGGAAAAAAAAAACCAATAATAACAAAGCTTGACTCACAGTAAAAAATTGATAAATTGGGCCTCATCAAAATTAAAAACATCTGCTCTTTGAAAGAAATCACTAAGAAAATAAAAAGCCATACCAAAACTGGAAGAAAACACTCACAGTACACATAGCTATCAAAAGATGATACTCAAATATATTAAATAACCCTTAAAACTCAATAATAATATAAATAAGTCAATTTTTAAATGGGTAAAAATATAAACTGACACCTCACAAAAGATATAATAATGGCCAATGAGCATATGAAAAGAAATTCTAAATGAGCCTCTAGAACAGGGGTCCTCAAACTTTTTAAACAGGGGGGGTCAGTTCATTGTCCCTCAGACTGTTGGAGGGCTGGACTATAGTTTAAAAAAAACTATGACAAATTCCTATGCACACTGCACATATCTTATTTTGAAGTAAAAAAACAAATGGGCAAAAACACCCGCATGTGGCCCGTGGGCCGTAGTTTGAGGACGCCTGCTCTAGAAGATGCTGAAGTACAGCAAAGGCCGAAAAAGCCTTCAACCCAAATAGAATAATTTTTATTTAAAATAATAATAGTAATAATTATAATAATTATCATTACATCAACTATCATGAGTGGCTATCACCTACCTGTTCTAAGTTTTTACACATATTAACTGATTTTATACCTTATAAAAATCCTATGTGCTAAATACTATTATCTTCATTTTACCAATGACTAAAACATAATGAATATACAAAAATGCATGAGTTCTTCATGACATTAAAAAAACTTGAAAAGGCAAAAAGGTTTGTGAACACTAGAAGTAGACTTTACATCATCTCTTTAATCTAAAAACTGGTACTTACTTAGCAGGAAACAAACACTCATTTATCCTGCCTTTCCTGCAGGAACTATACTTCAACATTTACCAAGTAGTCCTAAGATGATCTCTTCTTTACAGAAAAATTTCACTAACAAATGTAAAAAGAATGAATGATAGAATTAGAAAACCATCATTTTTCAACTCTTAATATTACAAGTGATTCAGTTAATGATCATCAAAGGGTGTGAACTCTTTTGGTAAAAGGCTGATGGAGAACAAGATTATTTGCAGGATGCCAAATATATCATATCCATTTTTACTTTCAAGTCATAAGGTAAGACAAGATGCAACTTACAATGAAGAGAATCAGGCTATTGCCACCTGAACCTACTGATCAATCTCACATCACTAACAGTAGGACAATCAGATATCAAGTGAATTCTCATGTGATGCAGCATGAAGCACTACACACTCCTTCAAAGTATTCTTGTCAAAAATATTCAACCTAGATGTAACCAAGCTTTTGCATTTAACTTCCAATTTACAAAAAATATAGAAGATAGAGAAAAAAATAGAACAATACTGCAATGAAGCAATCAAACAAATCCAAAAAGTCAAACACTATACAGGACATTGGCCCAGTTTCTTAAAAAAGTCAAAGGCCCAAGCGAAAACAAAAATAAACAAGGAGACACTTCAGGATAAAAGATGTAATGACTTAATGAAATATGTTGTATGAACCTTATTTGGTTTCAACAAACACACTGAAAAAAACTTGGGGACAACTGGGGAAATTTAAATATGAATCAGGTGTTAGGTCAAGTAATTATCATCAATTTTGTTAGATGTAATAAAGGATTTATGGTTATGTAAGAAAATGTGCTTGGGCCAGGCACTTTGGGAGGCACTGGCACTTGGGCCAGTGGCTTAAGCCAGCACTTTGGGAGGCTGAGGTGGGAGAACTGCTTGAGGCTGGGAGTTTGAGACCAGCCTGGCCAACACAGTTAGACCCCATCTCTACAAAAATAAAAAAATTAGCCAGGAGTGGTGGGGCATGCCTATAGTTCCAACTCCTTGGGAGATTGAGTCAGGAGGATCACTTGAGCCCAGGAATTTGAGGTTGCAGTGAGCTATGATGATGCTGCTGCATTCCAGCCTGGATGACAGAGTGAGACCCTGCCTCAAAATAAAAAAATTTTTTTTAAAAAAAGAAAATGTGCTTATTTTTTTGGGAGATACATTAAGTATTTTGGGATATAACATCATGAGTTCTGTAACTTACTCTAAATAGGCCACCTCCAAATAAATGAAACAAATATAAGAAAAGATTAATAATTTATTAAATCTACACAATGGGTATATTAATGTTCACTGTATTCTTCTCTCAACTTCCCTGTTTGCCTGAAAATGTTCATGATAGATACAATGAGGGTAGTTTCAATTATTAGTAACTTACCCTCTTGTTGGTTCACTAAGTCTAAAGAACACCTCTAAATATTCTAGTGCCACAGATACATGAATCCGATGAACCATATCTAGCACAGTCAAAATTCTGGTGTACACAATGTGAAAAACCAGGACGGATGCATCTTTCCAGAATTTTATTTTAATGAAGCTTATTTATACCAGAATATGTACCAAATGTCCATTTTCATATCTTCAAAAAAGCATTTCGGCAACAAAAATGCTAACTGTCCAAAAATATATTCAACAACTAAGCAATAAATGTTAACATAGCAATTCTTTTCATCTTGTTATATAAAATGTTTACAGTTCCCACAATGCTATATAAAAGTGTTTCCATCTAACACATGACTAGAAAACACTTTCCATTGATACAAAGTAGAAAATGATCATATAATTTACTATTTACCAATTAGTGCTCATTTAAAAAGAAGTTACTCAAGTCTGCATGCAAAGGAAAATTCATAAAGTTACAACACCAAAACCTGACACACCATATGACAGCTAGGACTCTAGATTTAATTTTGAAAAATACTCCATAACCTGAGTACATATTAGCTTTCAGACACCAAATTTAAGTTTCCAGTTTTAAAAGCATAAGTCCTTCCAATGCAGCTATGAGTAATACCCACAGGAGAATTCAGAACATTTGATAAAATAAACTTCGCTGAGTAACAGAATCCACTACACAAAACTGATCAATTATGAATTAGGAAGTGTAATCCATGAACCTCTGAGAGTCCCCCAAGGCCCTTTCAGAGGGTCTACAAGGTCAAAACCAGTTTCATAATACTTTTTTATTATGTTGACATTTTTACTGACAGTGCAAAAGCAATGTTGGGTAAAAATGCTGGCACCTGAGCACAAATAAAGGCAAAGGCACCAAATTGTAGCAGTAGTCACTGAATTCTTCACAGTCATGTACTCACAGTAAAAGAATGCCAGTTTCACTAACAAATGTCCTAGATGAAGCAGTAAAAATTAGTAATCTTGAACTTTAAGTATACAAGATTTGAATATTCTGTGCAACAAAATGAGAACTGTGCATAAAGCAATTCTCTGTACTGTATTAAAGTGTGTCAACGCTTGGAAGATCTGCGTAATTCAGTGAACAAATATTTTCTAAATGCACGATGGTACAAAATCATGGAGGAGTAAAGACCCATTCAAAATTCAAGACAGACTAATAGATTTTAATTTAACAGAGTATAAAAAGAATACTGGGCCGGACGTGGTGGCTAACACCTGTAATCCTAACACTTTGGGAAGCCGAGGCGGGAGGATCGTTTGAGCTCAGGAGTTCAAGACCAGCCTGAGCAAGAGCAAGACCTCGTCTCTACTAAAAAATAGAAATTAGCTGGACAACTAAAAATAAATATATATAAAAAAATATTAGCTGGGCATGGTGGCACATGCCTGTAGTCCCAGCTACTCAGGAGGCTGAGGCAGGAGGATTGCTTGAGACAAGGAGTTTGAGGTTGCTGTGAGCTAGGCTGATGCCATGGCACTCTAGCCCGGGCAACAGAGACTCTCTCGCAAGGAAAAAAAAGAAAAAGAAAAAGAAAAAAGTACTGATATAATTTCAGATTTCACATTGCAACTAACATTCAAGAAACTATTATTTGTCAAGTTTTGGTATATTATCAAAGAATACTTAACAATTATGTATAAAAGCTATTAATATAATCCTTCTTTTCCAACTACATATGTGTAAGGCCAGATTTTATTCACATACTTCAACGAAATCATCACATCACAATAGACTGAAGAAGTAGATATGAAAATCCAGGTGTCTTTTATTAAGCCAGACAGTAAAGAGATTTGCAAAAATTATCTCACAGCAGAGTTCTCAATCAAGGATGATTTTGTCCCTCAAGGGACATTTGGCAACCTCTGAAAACATTTCTGGTTGTCCTAACTGGGGAAAGTGCTATTGGCATCTATGGGTAGAGGACAGGGATACTACTTAACATCCTATAATGCAAAGGACAGCCCCTCACAACAAAGAATTATGCAGGCCAAAATGTCAATGTTAAGAAATCCTAAGATAAAACAACACCAACCATCTCAATCAATTTTTTGGGGGGTGGTGGTGGTGAAGAAACATAGTAATTCTTAATAAAAATTTTATATTAACATGTAATGGGTTTATTATTATTTTAAATGAATAATACAAATTTTAAAATTCTTAGTTTTAATTTACAATACTGCAATTATCAACTGATATAACTCACATAAACAGAAGCGTGTTAGGGTCTTTAATAATTTTTAAGAGTGTAAAGGAACCATGAGTCCAAAAAAGCATGAGAATCACTAAATTAGAAGAATGGTGTAACTAAGAAAGTATGTTGGAGAATATAAGAGAAATTAAAGGACTTTTAAGAAAAATGTACTCATTTCAAGAATATTATGGGTTATCCAAACAAAATGAACCAAAAACCTTATATAACCAAATAGTTACAAAGTAAAAAAATATGATAGACCCCAAATGTCATTACCCCTTTCTCCTTTCAGAAGGAGGGAAAAAACCCAAAACATTAAAATCACAACTTCTCACCCTGGCTATGAGGACTTGCTGGACTGAGAGATGGCTGATGCAAATCTTTGGTTGGTGTTGGATAAGCTTCTTTCCCTTGGCGCTGACTCATCTTTCCTGGTGTCAGAAGTTGAGCTTCGTCACTGTTTGCTACAATAGCTCAAGGAAAGAAGAGAAAAATAATTAGTACTAAAGTCCTAGATTTATATAATGGCATAATTAATAACAGAATAGAATTATGACTGAAATGGCCTCAGTGGTTATATTCATTTTACCAATTCAAGACTTAAATAAATTCACATAATCATTTTGTTTTCATGTTGGTCTCTATCAATCCAAGAGGAATTGACAGGTATGTCTAAGTCAAACATACAAAGTGCAGATGTTACAAAAATGAAAATACACATCCAACTGGTAATGAAAGGCACTCCAAGGTTTACTGTGTACCTCTCATTGTGCTATAATCTCTTTATATTTGCCAATAGAACAATAAGCAAAAGACAAAGTCACTTCACAGAAGAAATACAAATGGTCAGTAAACATATAAAAAGATACTCAGGCTCATTAGTAATCAGAAAATACAAGTTATTAGAATATAAAATAATATTTTACACTCACTAGAATTTCTGCTCTAATTTCTAATTTTCATGGAAAGTCGGTATGAAATTTGTTTTAGAAATGGGGAAACTTGAGGTTCAGAGATTGCCTTGCCCAAGACTAAGTGGTCAGTAAGTAACAGAGGCAAGATTCTAACTCAAGACCCATTTGGTTCCAAAATCTGTCTCTTAAAAGCTTGCAGCCCCAATAATCAATTTACATAGTGGTTTCAGGCTGTTTCTCACCCATTTGGCCAAGCTACTATTATAATACAGGAGAGCAATGCCCAGTTTCATAGAGAATAAAAAAGAGAAAACACTAAATGAAGGAAAAGGGCAAATAAATCATAAGTCCACAGTATCCCAGGATCCCCAAGCTCTTTTACTGTATGTTTCTTTGCTTTTAGACTACAAAAACTTTTGTTTCATTTTAAGAATGAATGATTTGATCTTCACTCTAGATTTAATTTTAATTTTTCAACTTAACCAGAACTTCATATTCACATTTTTATCACCTTTTTAATAAATTTGCTTTAATGTTTTCCAATGTGCTAAAGTTTTCAAAATCATATTTTAGCTCTTTATTTCAAAGTAAAAATACAAAAAACATTTTCATTTCTCATGCAAGCAAAGGTATAAAAAATTATTTTCCCACCAAGTCAATAAAAAAAAAACTATAGACTGATGGCTCCTAAATTTTATCTCCAACTATAATACTTCTCCCAAACTCAAAATCACCCAACTGCCTGCCTTATAATCACCTCTTCGTTATTTACAGGCATCTCAAATTTATCTAGAACATAATCATTGATTCCATTTATCCTCCAAAACTGCCTCGCACCCATCTCAGTTCCATCACTACTCCCCTCCCCCTACTTTCTCAGGCCAAAAACTTTAGATTTGTTCTTTGATTTTTCTCTTTCTCTTACATCTCACATTCAATTCATTTGTGAAATCTTTAGACTCTACCTTCAAAATGTATCGGGAATCCCACTGCTTCTCCCTACTTCCACAACTACCACCTGATCCAAGCCACCATTACCTTTCCACTGGGCCACAGCAGCAGATTTCTACCAACTTATCATCTTGCTTCCTGTTGTGTAAAGTTTATTCCCTACACAGAAGCCCAAGTAATCTTTTAAAATCAGAAATCAGAAATATTCTCAATGGCTTTCTATTATGCTTACAATAGAATCCAAGACCTGGAGATTCAACACAGTCTTGCACCTGCTTATCTTTCCAACCTCATTGTCTACCATTCTCCTGTCATTCACTTGGCTCCTGCCATGATGCCCTTCTTGGTATTCCTCAAAAGATGCCATCTTGTCCCCTTTATATTTCTTGCTCCTTCTACTCAAAATACTCCTCCCCCAGATCTTCACATTATTGGCTCCTCTCATTTGTTGTCTGTGCTCAAATGTCATCTCTTCCAAAAAGCCCTTTGGTTTCTTCATGGTGCTTTTGATAAATAAAGTTTTTAGTTTTAATATAGCACAATTTATCAATATTTTTAGGATTAATTCCTACCGCTTCAGGGTTATACTCCATCACCTTACCCTACATAATTTTCATTGTAGCACTTCTCATTACCTGAAGTGATATCATTTATTTGTTATTGTCTGCCTTCCTGCATTAGACCTTAAATTCCATATGAGGGAGGTTTTGTCTGCCTTATTTTCCCATAAATTCTCAGGTCCTGGTATACTTCCTGGCATATTAAAGGTGCCACTTCCTGGTATACTAAAGGTGCTCAATAAAATTTTGTTGAGTGAATCAATCAACCAACTTTATATATATTTTATGAAATTTTATAAATACATTGTAAAGTATTTGGTGGCTCCTTCAGTTACTAAATCCAAGATTCATTTGATTCCTAAAAATAATTATTGAAATTTAAAATGTGTGGTGCTGACACAGAGAAAAATTGGCCTAAAGAGCATAACAGACAGCTCTCAGAAACAGACACGTTTGTGGAGCCGAAGCCTAGATATGAGACAGAGATAGGGAAAACACTACTCAACTAATAATATGAGAACAACTGGTTATCCATATTGGAAAAACAGATTGAACCCTACCTCATACCAGAAAGAACAGTTCTATAAATATTAAAGACATAATGTAAAAAGCAAAACTTGAAAACCTTTAAAATATAGTATTTTCATAAGCTTGGGATAGGGAATGATTCCATTAAAAAGACACAACAGCTGGGCAAAGTGGCACAAACCTGTAGTCCCAGCTACTTGGGAGGCTGAGGTGGGAGGATCACTGGAGCCCAGGAGTTCGAGGTTAGCCTGAGCAACACAGTGAGACTCCAACTCTTTAATTTTTTAAAAAGACACAACAAAACATTAACCACAAACCAAAAAGTTGCTATATCCTACTATATTAAAATTATGAATTTATTCAATTAAAAGATACTGTAAATAGAATGAAAAGTAAGTCATAAAACAGAAGATATTCGCAACACATAATCAACAAATGGTTGGTGTCCAGAATGTTCTTTTTAAAAAAACTCCTATAAACCAATTAGAAAAAGACCAACAACATAATAAATGGGCAAAAGATGTGAACAGTGATTTCCCAGAAAAAGAATTGCAAATTGTTGGTAAGTTTATGAAAAGATGTCCATCCTCTTTAGAAATGAAGGAAATACAAATCAAGATCACAATGAAATAAATATTTTACACTCAGTAAAATTGACAAAAATTAGTAAGTATGAAAATGCCAAATACTGATGAGGATGGGATCCAGAAGATGTCTTAAGCTCTACTGGTGGAGTATAAATTGATACAAGCACTTTGGAAAACAATTTGGAGCTATCTTACATAAAACTGAATTTCAGCTCGGAATCTAGGAAAAATCTTACAGGTGTGTACCAAAAGACAAGCATAAGAATGTTCATAGCAACACTGTTCATAATAGCAAAAATTAAGGCAACTTAAATATTCATCAACTGAATATAAAATAGATTAATAAATTGTGGCACATGCATATAATGGGATAGTATGTAGCACAAAAATGAATGATCCATTTCTATACTGAACAACGTGGCTATGAATCTTAAAAATAAAACAACTATAAAAAGCAAGCCCTAGAAGATTACATATAGCATGATACCATTATTTCAAAATTAAAAACCAAGCAAAACTTAGTAATACATATTAAAATATGTATGTGATTAAAAATTTTTTTAAATCTATTTTTTACGAAGCAAAGAATGGTAAACAAAAAATGCAACCTATTCATCCCCTCTGTGGCAGGCACAGAGACAGAAGAGAGAAGAAGCAGACAGAAATATTTTAGGTATTTGTAAGATTCTGGAGTTATGAAGCTGAGTTGCAGGACCATACGTGCTCATTGTGTGATTATGCTTTATCATTTACACATGACACATTCTTTTGTACGTACCGTGTTTCCCCAAAAATAAGACCTACCCATAAAATAAGCCCTAGCAAGATTTCTAAGAATTTGCGCAATTATAAGCCCTACCCTGAAAATAAGACCTAGTGATAGGCATGGCTACACAGTGTATCTGCACAACCCATGCATTTCGTCGTGGAGCGGTAAAGAAGATGAGCAGCTCTTCTATCTGCCCCATTGTGACAGCTACTATCCCAGAAGTGACCAGAAAGGTACGGGCAGCCCCACCAACAAGGTCGGCTCCCCCTGTCAGGTCCTGGCCATCCTGTGTGTGCTGCAAGCTGAGGCTTTGAGGGAAAAATAACACATCCCCTGAAAATAAGCCCTAGGGTGTCTTCTTAAGGAAAAATAAATATAAGACCCTGTCTTATTTTCGGGGAAGCACGGTTACTAGTCCATTTAATGCTAATTTAAAATATAAGCAGCAATAATAGAATTAATGTATGCTTTAGTGTTCTATTAGTAAGACATAAATATCTATGAATAACTTTACTACATAAAAAAGGAAATAGTCCAAGAAGTATAATTTTAGTTCTATTCACCTTTCTAATCCATTTTCAACTGAGGTATTACTATATGATTTTTGATAACCTTGAAGTGAGAACGCAGAGAAACAGCAATGTACAGAGCGTACCTCTTTACAAAAACAAACAAAAAACAGAAAGCCCATCTTTCTATTTGTTTTCCCCTCACCCCTTTCACAAGCATTAACAACTATACAAACAAAAGAAACTGCATGATATAAAAATCACTACGATGTCCTACATTATTTACACAATAGCGGACTATTCAAATATAAGTTTAAGAGGGGCGCAATGATTTTGTTTCGGTCTGTATCCCTTGGTACATAATTGATGCTCTATAAATATCTGCTAAATGACTTAACAGATATTTGGCAAATGAATCACTGTATAATTTCAGCGCTGTTTTCTGACACCACAATCAACGGACTCACCTACAAAAGATAACCTTACAGTGCCCTCTACTGGTTCTACTTATAGTGAAAGTAAATTAACCTACTTTGCTACTCACATTACTTCATGTTAAGTACAGTAGAAATCATACTGGAATACATAATAGTAATATGATTAACATACCAGCTGTGTCTTCTAAGGAGAATATGAATCTATAACTTTATAAACTTTCTGAATTCAATTCATAAATACAAAATTTGAAGAATTTTACAAGCTTCAACGTCTGGTGTTTGCACTTAATTTAAGTAGAAGCTAAGTTAAGATGAAAACGTTTTTTAAAAGACATAAATAATAATCTGTCCGTAAATCATAAGTCTCCTTTTCTTCTAAGGTACTAATGTATTTCTTAAATACTCAAATAATATAAATGTTGATATATATCATGTAGTTTTTTCACTCAATTGTACCAATATATCCTAAACAAGTACAATGGAATTACAGTTGACTCTTAAACAACATGGACGTCAGGGGTGCAGACGCTCTGTGCAGCTAAAAATCTGCATATAACTTTTGACTCCCCCAAAACTACTAATAATCTACTGGTTCACTGGAAGCCTTACAGATAACAAACTGTTGACTAACACACATTTTGTATGTCAAATGTATTACATACTGTATTCTTACAATAAAGTAGGCCAGAGAAAAGAAAATGTTATTAAGAAAATCATAAGGAAGAGAAAATACATTTACAGTACTGTATTTATCGATACCACTAAGTTTACATAGTATGTTTACAAGATGAATCGTTTGTCTGAAATGGCAGGCAACCACAGGTGTAGACCTTAATCTACAGTACATATCAAGCAATACAACTTTTTCTTATAATGTCATGACCTTTCACTGCTTCTTGGGAGCACTCACAGAATCACCAGTGGTACTTCATATGAGTCTCATAATGACATTCAAAATTTACAGTATTACCCTCAACTTGATGAAAACTATGTGAGAACTGGGAAAGATCACTTTTCACTGTGATACACAATTTAATGGGGAGAGGAACTATTCACATGTAGATGATAAGTGTCACACTGCATTTAAGCAGATACTTGCAATAGAACAGGAGGTGGCTATGAAATTATTATAATAGCATAGCACATACTACAGTTACTTTTATGATTTAATACTATATCCTTACATTTGTTTACATGTCTCTCCACTGCAAATGGCACCATGTATGGTCTATGAGCGTTTGAGTACATAAGTTTTGATAAATTTTTACTTTTTATAATAGATTTGTATATATTTTATGGTATATATATTTTTCTTTTTGTGATATTTCTAGGCTACATGGTTCACTCTGTAAGTTTTTTCAAATTGTTACAATTCTTCAAAAAATTTTCCAATACATTTATTGAAAAAAAAATCTGCCTATAAGTGGACCCACTTGACTTATACCCATGTTGTTCAAGGATCAATTGTACCTCACTTAAAAGATGTATTGTCTCTAGTTAATAATTATACAGCCTCAGCCTCTTAATACTTAACAGAGTATATTATAAAGTCATCTCTAATATATGTTATATATTTTTATTTATATATGCTTAAAATATATAACCTTAGTAAATTTCTTTTATTCCAAATAAAATTAAAGCCCTTCATTTATAAAATTCAGTTTCTATGATAAAACCCCTTCAGTTAATATTAAAAATGCCATTCTATTTCTAAAGTTCAGCAGTGCCATTCAGCACACCTGAGTCAACATCCAAATATATGAGGTAATTAAAGTAACTCAAGAATCTATTGAAATTATCAGCCAAGTATCACAAGGCTAAACAACGAAACATAAAAATGTTTTGAGATTTGTGTTCTTTTTCTTACTTGTAAAATTTTTACTATACAATAATGCTGGTTGTATAATAAACAACATATTTAAAATATTGGGAATTGTTACAATATGAATGAAAAAAGGAATTTAGCATATTACTTTAAATCATCTCTTTTAAGAGAAAAATTACATACATACTATAACTAGTATTAAGGACAAATAGCAACTGATCTAGACCAAAAAAATGTATAGCTAGAAGAAATCTTTGCCATTATCTCATTCAGTCCTTTCCTTTGGTCAGTGAAAAATAATGAACTCCAGTGTAGTAAACTTACTTGCAGCAGATGATTATTTAGAGATAAATAGTAAAACTTAAAATTTCCTAAATCAATATAATTTCCTATATTGCTCTTTAACAAAATTAAAATCTTTTTCTAATTTATGATCCAATAAAATTTTAATTATTTGGTTAGACTGGACTTCAGCAAACTAATTATTTCATTTTGATTTTTGATTAACAGTAGAAGAAAGACATATTGGGCTAGTAACCAATTCTAACTTCTTAAATATTTAAGTTCTTAGTTTCAGACTTTTCATCGATAAAATTAATGCTTTATTAGATGATCTCTGAAGTTCCTTTTACCTTAGTAATTCCATGATTTTTTAAAACAATAATTGCCCCATCACTCCCCAGCTAGACTATAAAAATCTTTAGGTGCAAAGACGTATTTTATTCATTGGACATACCCAAATGTTAGCACACTGTCAAATCCCTGCCTTAAAAAAAAACACTCTCAGTAAAATTTGTTGAGGTGAATTGGATATAATTTTAAAGGGTACATCTTCTAAATCCCTGAGATAAAACATGTTTCACTTATGAAATACCTAAAATACAAAAAATTTCATAGCCAAATTATCTATTATGTAAAAATTCTGGCTGGGTGTGGTGGCTCATGCCTGTAATCCTAGCACTTTGGGAGACCATGGCATGAAGACCATTTGAGGCCAGGAGTTCGAGACCAGCCTGGGCAATACACAGTGAAGCACTGTATCTACAAAAATTTAAAAAAAACAAAATTAGCCACAATGGTACTTCACCCCAGCTACTTGGGAGGCTGAGGCAGGAGAATCACTTGAGCCCAGGAGTTTGAGGCTGCAGTGAGCTATGATCATGCTACTGCACTCTAGCCTTGGCAACAGAGTGAGATTCTGTCTCAAAAATAAATAATAAATATTCTGATAAAATAGAACAGTATTCCTCACTTTCACATGTCAGTGATTTCCTTGTACCATCTCTAGTCTCAAAGTGGTCTGATCTATGCCTTGTGATGACTATGGAAAAGTATATTTTGAAGAAGTCCTAAATTACGAATTAGATAATCGAATAAGTTAATAATGCAACTTTAGATATCAAAATGTAAACATTCAAATACTATCAATCTTAGAATAAGAATGAGAACAGATGAGCACTGAGCATTGAATGACCATCTGTATTCTTTACTTTGTATTTCAATTCCTGGAAAGAAAAGTAGAAGACTTAATATAATAAATCAAAATTGAAATGCCATTTGCCTTTCATAAATAAGTACACATCAAAATATTATCATGTCCCCGAAACATGCCATTCAAACTTTAGCTACTTACTTGATGGCCAAAGGACATCTTTGCTATCACCAAGAAGCTTTTAATGCAGGGTAATTGAGCAGCAAACAAATACAGTCCAAACCAGGAAGAAGCAAAATGCATCAGGATGGAAGCAGCAGTGAAACAAAAGGACAAGGAAAATAGCATTAGTTGATAAGTAGAAAGCACATGCACATCAATTATAATAATCATAATTTATAAGGAATTTCATTTTCTACAAAAAAAAGATCTTGGCTTAAGCATTATCAAATATTTGTTTTAACTTTGGGGGGGAGTAGAAAAAGAAAAATGGATTTACCCAAATACTTTGTTTTGAAAATTACCCAAGTCAAAAATTACTTTCAATTGTAATTCAAGATATGGTTTAGGAGTGGTAAAAATTATTTACAAAATGTAAGAGACAGTCAAAAGTTATTCATTCCTTAAATTTAAGATGGTTTGAAAATACATAAAACCCATGCACTATTAAATATTAGTTCTGCATGCCATGAAAGCACTTAACGCTACATAGAGATTTAGTATGTTTCTTCTACAAAAGAGAAAAGAACATTTACTGAGTGCTGATTATATAACAAGCATTGTGCAAAGAGCTTCTACAAAGACATCAGCAAAGTAGAACAAATTTATTCTTGAATGGCAAAAAAAGGAATGTTAATTAGAAAGACAAATTTTATTAAGTCAGACAAAATTTTCTTAGGACCTACTAAATATCAAGCATATTATCTGGAGCTACTGGTCTTTAGGAAGATCATCTTGAATGAAGAACTTCCAATCAACTAAAAGAAACAGGAAAAAGACTGCTGACCTTTTGTTTAGTAACTATTTTAACATACATTACACTAAATGTTGCCTATGGACAAATGCTTTGGTCTGCCTTGGGAGAAATAGAGTTCAATTCAAATACAACACATAGCAACGTATCAAAACTAATTTAACAACAAAAATTGAAAAATCCCACTGATTACATTATTTCTTAGTTTTATTTAAAGAGAGAGAGGGAATCTTAATTGATTGTGACAAAACAGGGTAGCAGTTGTTTGTTCTGGGCTTCTGTCATATCCTTGGAAAAAATCCTGGATCTGTTACTTCTCCTAAAAAGATGGCTACTTCACAGTGCTTGAAATTATATGTTCTAATGCCTTAAAAGCATTTGCTCTATTTATTTTTCTGCAGTCACCCATTTAAGCTCTTTCTTTTATAAATTGAGTTGTTTCACAGATAAACTAAAAAATATATAGCTCTGTTGACAATGAACTAATTGTGCTGAAGTCACTATTACTGATGGCCATGTTATCACAATTAGCAAGCTTGTGTAAAAGAGGTTAAAGTATATGTGGTCGGCAATCTCTAGAATGGCCCCCAGTAATCCCATTTCCTCGTGTATAATCCCTTCTTTGAGTGTGTGCTGGACCTATTGAATCACTTCTAATGAAGAGAATATGGCAGATGTGATGGGAGGTCTCTTCTGTGATTAGATGGCACAAAGACTGTGACTTCCATCTTGTTGGCATTCTTTCCTAGATAGATTACCCTGGGGAAAGCCAGCTGCCACTTCATGAGGCAGCCTGGTAGAGAGGCCTAATACACAAAGGAACTTTGGTGTTGGTGAGGTCTTCCAACAGCACTCAGTGACCTTGGAGGCAGATATTCTGCCTCCACCTTCCATCCAGTCAAGCTTTCAGATGAGAATGGAGCAGGGCCCCCTCCCCAATATCTTGACTGCAACCATATGACAGACTTTTTGTGTCAGAGATATCCAGCTAAATTACTCTTGGATTCCTGACACACAGAAATTTGAGATAATAAATTCTTGTTGTTCTATACCACTTAATTTTGGGATAATTTGTTATGCACCAATAACTAACTTAATGTAACACTGGAAAACTGAAAAAGGATAGGAAGCTGACAGAGATAACTGTGGCAAACTTTAAAAATGCTTCATAGACATCTTCTTAAAAAAAAATCTTCCAGTATTGATATGAGTAATTACTAGTTTCCCCTAAATTTACTAGTAACTTCCTAAAGGAAAGCAGTGTGGTTCTAATCATATATACATATTTGAGTGCACTTAATTTCACAAGGCCAGTCATGTTTGAAGGTCTTAGAGTTGATCCTCTATTGGACTAAAAGATCAGTAAGCTCACTGTCATTGTACAGTTCTGTTGTATTCTCAGATTTTGTCAATTAACAGCATTGTGTCAACTTTTGAACAGCTGTATTTCTTACTTGTTTATTCCAAGAAAATAATCCCTAGCATATATAGTAACACTTGAATATTTGTTCCAAAAATCTCAACTTATACCTACTATCAACATTATATCCTCAAGCATGGCTGTGTCGTATAAATCAGATTATATTTATTGGATTAATCCTTTTAATTTTTTCAGATTGAAGCAATGAACAATAATCAAAATAAATACTGTCTTTTCGAATCATCCATTCAATAAATATTTACTGAGTAACTACAGTGGATACATTTCATTTTAGACACCAAGAACATAGCAGTAAACAAAACTGACAAAAACTTTGGCCTTATAGTACTTATGTTCTAGTGGGAGGAATGAACAATAAAATAATAAACAAAAACTCTAGCATATAGTATAAAAACTAAGGTGAAAAATAAGCAGAGAATGGGGGCATGTAAAATGTTGGGGAAAAGGAGTGAAAATTTTAGATAGGGTGGCCTAAGAAAGTTTCACTACAGTATTGACTGAATAAGATGAAGGGATCTGCCATAAGGACATATAGGGGGAAAGTATTCCAGACAGAGGGAGAGACAAGTGTAAAGGACTGGGTTGGGAACAAGGCTCAAGTGTCGAGGGAAGAGTAAGAAGGCCAGTGAGGCTGGAATGCAATAAGAAAGTAGGAAAGTAGTGGGAGATGAGGTCAAAGAGGTAAATGGATGCCAGACTCTATAGGACTTTGGAGGGTCTACTTGGGACTTTGGTTTTAATTTCAATGAGACAGGGAACCACCAGATGGTTTTGAGAAAAGGACTGACAAGGTCAGATTATGTATTAACAGGATCACTCTGACCCCTATGTTGAGAATAGACTAAGAGGGACAGGGTATAATCAGTTAGGAGGCTACTGTAATAATACAAGAAAGAGATGAAGAGACCTGGACCAAAGTGGTAGCAGTGAAGGTGATGAGAAATAGTTGAGTTCTAAATTTATTTTGAAAATAGAGTCAACAGAATTTCCAAACAGATTAAGTGTGAAGCAAAAGAGAAAAAGAAGAATCAAAATGACATCAGGTGTTGGGATGTGAGTACTTGGAAGGATGGAACTGCCATTATCTGAGATGGGAAAGACAGCGAGAGCAGGTAGTTTATAGGGAGAAATATAAGGAGCTCAGTTTGGGAGAAGTTAAGTCTAAAATGACTGTTAGACACCCTTAGTGGAAATGCCAAGTAGGCAGTTGGATATATAGACCTGGACAGGATGGTAGAAAAAAAAAAAAAAACAGTATAAATTATGATATGTGTGACAGTTATATGACCTGACTGGCTTAATCACAAGAGACTAAAAAATGTCACAGGATAAAAGAACAGGCAGCAGAAAAACATATATCATAATGGATAACAGAACTAAGAATCAAGCTGAAATACAATAAGCATGGCTTCAGAAACCTTCTCCAGCTTGGTGGGTACAATGTGCATTGCTCTAGTGATGGAAGTACTGGAAGTACTGAAGGGTCCATCTCTGCCACAATGCAGTGTAGCAATGTAGCAAAATCGCACTTTTAACCTATTAATGTATACAAATAAAAAATATAAATTTTTTAAAAAAGAAACCTTTTCCAGAAGGATATGGATACAAAGGCACTAAACTAGATGCAAGTGAAATCATCCTCCCAGAATTTCTTGTAAGTGATACAATAGGAAATGGGATCTAAGTAATTAATTAAGGATCACATATCAAATTTACCAAGTAACTTACATCACTAAAGTCTTCTGCACATGGCTAAACTGCATACTACTAATTTCTTACTTTTAACGCTTTTAGGACCTGAGTCTAATTTGTACAGTACCATGTTGTATAAGACATGAATAAAGACAATGTGAAATTACCAATGTGGAAACAGTCTACACAGCTATTTTAAAAAGTAAAAAGCTAGGCATTCTTCTTGGTTTTTGCTACAGAACCAAATTACTGCTAGAATCTCAAAAAAAGCCAGGAACTTCTCATCGGTTGGTTCAGAAAAAGACCATTAAGGTAAAACAGAGCTGGGCATGGTAGCACGGGCCCATATTCTCAGCCACTCAGGAGGCTGAAGCAGGAGGGTTGCTTAAGCCCAGGAGTTCAAGGCTGTAATGCGCTATGATTGTGCTTGTAAATAGCTGCTGCACTCCAGCCTCTTAAATTAAAAGCATAAAATATTTATAGCCATTATCTAAATCTTTACCAATTTTAATCTATAAATCTCAGAAAAAGAGCATTGTACAAACAAAAAATTAGATTGCATGTCTTATTTTATTGTATGTCTAAATATTTGCCACCTCCTCTATAATTAGCATAAACATACAAAGGAAGGGGTAGTTCATCATCATGCCCTTCAACCTGGGAAAACCCCTCAGTCTCCAGCAAAATATGATGGATGGCCACCCTATAAAACAGAAATAATCCCATGAGATCAGTCCTTTGATTCCATTGCCTTTACCACAGCACTTCCCTATTAACATACATAATGGCTTGACTTAAGTCATCTGATGAGCTTAAAGGAAAGCATAAAGAGTTCATCAAGCACTGATGTAGCTGGTGGCACCTCTTCACCCACTAAAATCGATCAAGCTGTTCTTATAGAAGCAATCCTGCTGCAGCTGGCTCCCAGAAACCACAATTCAGAAGGATTATATAAAACACTCAAGAGTGCTCTATTTAGTGTTATCTTAGGCTCTTAGAATAAGAAACTTCAGAGAGGAATATATAATGCAGCTGAGAACTGTTTGTTCTCTGAACAGGAGTCATCACTCTACACTTAGCTAAATTTTTCATATTTCTGTAATCGTCTGCAAAACACGGATGTGCACATTTTATCCTTCAGTTTTACAGGAGAGATTTTAAAGGAATATTTTTCCGAGAACTAGAGCTTATCACTGTTGGACAGAGAATATGATCTGGCCTGACAGGTAGTTATTTAAAAATAACCTAATCACACTTTTGATCCAGCATTTTATTTCTAGGAATATATATTAAAAATAATGTGATTATCCAAAATGTTCAAAAGATGTGTCCATAGATATTTATAACACCATTTATAGTAATCTAAAATAGTAATCTATTTTAAACAGAGTAATAAATGGCAATACACTCACACAATAAAATACTGTGTAGTCAGTCAAGTTTTTTTCCCCCTACTGAAAAACATCCATTATATATGGGCTTTTAAAAGTAGGTTATAAAAAAGCTTGTAGAAATGAAATGATTCCATTTTTGTAAATTTTCATTTGTAAGATATATACATACAAACTTAGGTAAGATGTTGCCAACATATTAACAGTGGTTACATTTAGGATGTAGATACTGTTTAAATATGCTATACTAGTATGCATTATATTTATAGTCAAAAAAGATTAAACCTATTTATTTACATTTTAGAAAAATGTAAGCAATTTTTTAAACTGCTTTTTTCAATCTACACTAGCTTTTTATTATAATGACATAATCATTTGTGATTAAGTACAGTGGAAAATATATTTTAAGAATCCAATTTGAAATCCTAATAAAATACAAAAACATTAACATTTCCAACATAGCACCATATATTACTCACTGTCTCTTGAACTTCAGCAACTTCTGAATATGGCAAGATCTAAAAAGAAAACAAATTTTCTCAGAAGTGATTTAACCTCATATACCTGAATTTGAATCTAGAGCACCTATGGTTTATCAAATGAATTAAGTGGTGCAATAATCTTTTAAGTAGCAAAAACAAAGTTCAATATTACTTTTACACTAAAAACTAAATCCTTAAAAAAAATCTTTTTTTTTTCTTCTTTTAATCCTGGCTTCAGGAAATTACAGTCAATCAGCCAATTTGTGAAGTCCTCTCTGGCATGTTTTGGGAGTTTTCATCCTCCCTGTATGTATTTAATTCTATCAGCCTTTTCATGTAAGCCTTCTCCTTCCTTTGGTTTCTAAAATAATCCACTGCTCTGGCTTCGCTTCTGCTATTTTCCTGCCTCCACTTTGTGCTCCCATTCAATAAATGAATAGCCATAACCTGTGCTCAGCTTCAAGTATTTGTTATTCTTTCTCTACCTGCTCTTTTCCTGCAGATTCTATTCATTCTCAAGGCTCATTTATTACCTATATTCAGATAACTTCTAAATTTCTTTCTCAGACCTAGCATATCTCTAAAACTTGAAAACACTTCTATCTGTATGTTTGGACATTATTGCAAATTAACTTCTAGTTCTAAAATTCTGTTAACAAAGGAAGGGCTTTAAGCTTGTTTCAGAAAGCATTTTTATGTCAAAAATAGCACTTGGCTTTCTGTCAGAAACCAGCTTCCACACTGATTTCCCCATCTTTCTTACAATCCCTCAGACCTAAACCCTTGAGTCATTCGTGACTTTCCCCCAAAATCTGATCAAATCATTAAGTTCTGATTATTTTTACCTCTACAATGTCTATCTCATATTCAGTCCTTTCTTTCATTTCCCATTAGTACCACTCAGTCAGACCTACATCACCTCATTTCTCAACTTTTGCATCTCCCTTTCAATAGGTATCCCTGTATTCAGTCTCACCCTACTCGTTCATTTACTGTGCTTGGGATTAGGATTCAAAAAAATGATAAAGACATGGTCCCTACTGCCAAGATCACCATACAATGAAGACAGTATGTATTGTATAGTAATTTAGTTGACATAAAGATATCTCCAGTCTACTGAATATTAGTCATTCTTCAAGCTAGCCCATCATTTGCAAGTCATTTAACTTCTGATAGATTTTTTTCTTTTGTGAATACATTAATTACTAAACCTTACAACTTTCTGGAATTGTTGTGAGGTTTAATAATAATTTACATGAGTGTATTTTATAAATTTCTTTTGAAAAGCACTATATAGACGTAAGGCAGAATTACTTAGTAGCACAACAAATGAGAGACTAAGAAAGGAGCCAGAAGTGAGTGATTAGTTTGCCAACTTAATTTCCTTCCGACAATCACTCTGGCCAGTCAAAAACATCTGATAGCACCCTATTCTTTCAAAAATAAGACCCAAATCCTGATATTTAAAATATTCTACAATTTGGCCCAATTATTCATCCCACAAAAATGTTCTGATCTATGAAATAGTCTTGCAACTCCACTTAACTAAAACTCTGCTTAGCTAAAATCCTCCATCTAGAAAACTGATTGCTGCGAGTGATCTGTAATTTTCTATTTTCTTTTTGCTCCCCTATCCAATAACTCCAAAGTCCCCTAACCTTGAAGGCTCAACTCAAATTGCCAATTCTGCTACCAAAGTTCAAGCTGAAGTTATCTTTCTTGAACTCTGACTTCCTAGTGTTAGTTCTTTGACAATGCTTAATTAGCTATCTCACAGTATTTTCTCTATTGCTATCACAAATAAATAAATAATTTAATTGTTATTCAACTTTTCCCCAATATTATAAGGGTCTAGTACAGTGCTATCAAATAGAATTTTCTACAATGGAAATATTCCATATCTGCAATGTCCAACAGGGCAGCTACTAGCTACACATAGCTATTTAATTCTAGAAATGTGGCAAGTGAGACTAAGGAATTAAATTTTTTATTTAATTATTTTAAATTTAAATTAGTCATATTTGGCAAGTGGCTACTCTATCAGACAACTCAGGTCTAGCACAACCTTACCTTTCCCCAGCTCAATCTAACTGACCACTCTCTTTCTCAAAACACTGCCCTTCCTTAGTTTACAAGCTATTTTCTTTCTTTTCTCTTCCCTCTTTGCTTGGCTCCCTTTCCCTAGTGCCCCCTTAAGATAGTTATTTCCCAAGGCTGCATCCTAGAATCTCTTCTGTTTTCATTCAACATGCTTTCCTCAGATGATCCTACTGACCTGACTTTTAAAGGGCTCAATTCATCACTGACTCCCTTCCTACCTTAACATCTCCAGAGTTGCAGCCCCTCACAGCTATCCCAGTGGTCCTCCTGGTAAACTCATTCTTCTTAGATAAAGCATTACGTTCTTGGTAAGGGTTTTCCTCATCTCCCACTGTAGGTATGACAGACGGATATACCATCTGTGTTGTCACTGCATCCTTATATTATCAGGTGGGATTGCAGGGAAAGCCCAGAGAGCTCCATGTGTTCCCAGCAACACTGACCCTGCACCTCCATCTCCCTGACTGGGAAGGAGTAAAGACTCTTCACTCGCCCTTTCCCCCAACCTCTAACACTTACCGCCTAACCACCACGGTCTGCCCAATAGAAATGCGAGCTCTACACTTGGCTCTTTGCTTAGAAAACTTCCTTTAGAATTCTGCTCAAAAGCTATTTCATCAGAAGACTTCCATGATATTCTTAGAAAACAGCACCCATCCCCTATTCTGTTACACTCTATCCTTCTTACCCTGCTTTATTTTTCATCACAGCAATCATCACATAACACAGTATGTATCTATGTATGTATTTTTTTACTTTCTCCACTCAAATGTTAGCTCCACTGGAGTGGGAATTTTGTCTATTTTGTTTACTGCTATAGCCCTGAAAACCCAAACAGACCTTGGCACCATTGTAGACATGCAACAAATATTGAATGAACAAATGCGTAAATTAAAAAAAAAGGCTACGTCATTATTATAACCCTTAAACCTAGCAAAGAATATCTTATACATAGTTTACTAAGTTCTTGTTTATTAAATGAATTAATTTTAAGTTCTCCTATGGGAAAAAACAAGTCATGCTCATCTTCATGCTTTCAAAAACTTAACATACTGCATACTGCATCCCTAATATGATACACAAAGAACTATGGACTAGATACAGACTAGAATAATGAAATCTAAATTCTAAACCTAACTCTATCACTATTTTCTGGGTGTCCTTGAATAAATATCTTGAATTTTGTTTTCTTACTTGCTCATGAGATCAGGTACAGTCCTAAAATTCTGTTATCACTACAATTCAACATAGAAAATTATCTCAAATCCTAAGAACACCCTTAGCTGTAACTGACAGCACACTTATATTTTCTTCCACTATTACTCTTTGCCCAAGATATACCCAAATTCCATTGCTAAGAATTCCCTCATTCTTTTTCTTAAATAATTCTGTCCTTCATAAAATAACACTGTTACGGATTTACCTCACTTTTTGGTAATGAGAGCATGAATTCATATTTCTTCTGGTACTGGTGCTCTTGCCAAGAGTAAACCAACCTCCTTCATCAAGGTCTTCATACACAGAAGCTCAAAATTAATCAATATGATTTTCACTTGTAACTAACGGCATGCATCTGATAAGACTGCTGGTGAAGTTTGTAGTTATGAAACCAGAAAAAAGTTAATTGCCCACTAAAAGAATTAAACTTATAACCTTGGCCTTTGACCTCATTAACATGTTTCTCTATATCTGACCTAACCAGCCATAGTTGCGTTATCATAATCATGCCAGGTAAGATATGAGAACAAAATAGCATATTAAGTAAATATTTCAACATATGATGCTTAATCTTATGACTTGTTTTAAGTCATTTAAATTTTCAGTTTGAAATAAGAGCTTCTAAAATTTCATTTTGGCCAATTCTTTGCATTCTTTGTATAGATATATGAGCCTATGTTCTAAATTGAATCATGACCAAAATCTGAATTAAGAGACAAGAACTGCATAACAAATACCTTCTTTCATTCTAGAGTTCCATTCCATTTCTAACAAATCACTGATTAGTATCATGCTGTACAGTATCAAGCCATAAGCAAGACTGCTAATAATATATGGAAACATCAACCTTCATGACTTATAAATCTACCACACATAAGAATGCAGTTAGCAATTGCTCTTCACATCTCAGCAACTACATTGTGTCTAAATGTCAAAATATTCAGTCTAGACAGAAAAGTCAAAATTAGTTACAAGAGAAGCTTTGGATTAAATAAAATACATCATGTATCACGTTTTTCAAAGTATACATTGTAATAGGTAATGAATATAAAAACTTTAAAAGAATGCTTGAAAGTTTAGGTGTAATATAGGTGAGTTTATAACATAAAAACATTAGCCTTTACAGGCAATGACAAGAATAACAATTAGAGCACCTGTATTTAAATCTTAATATTGCCCACTGACCAGCTAACTGACCTTATGCAAATTACCCGTTCAGAACCTTGGTTTCTTTAACTGTAAAACCAGAGTAATATCTACCTCACAGTACAATAAAGAGGATTAAATGAGAAAGTGTATGAGACATAAAGCCCAGGGCAGGGCACAAAGTATGCAGAAAATAATTTTTTCCTCTCCACATAAATACAGTAATACAAATACAGAAAGCATAAATTCTAGAAATCTAGGGGAAAAAAAGCAAAATCCAGAGGAGAACCGGTACAGAAAACTATTAAGAATTATAACAGCTAGGCTGGACGTGGTGGCTCACGCCTGTAATCCTAGCACTCTGGGAGGCCAAGGCAGGCGGATCCTTTGAGCTCAGAAGTTCGAGACCAGCCTGAGCAACAGCGAGACCCTGTCTCTACTAAAAAAATACAAAGAAATTAGCTGGACAACTGACAACTAAAATATATACATAAATATATATATAAATTAGTCGGGCATGGTGGCGCATGCCTATAGTCCCAGCTACTCAGGAGGCTGAGGCAGGAGGACTGCTTGAGCCCAGGAGTTTGAGGTTGCTGTGAGCTAGGCTAATGCCAGAGCACTCTAGCCCAGGCAACAGAGTGAGACTCTGTCTCAAAAAAAAAAAAAGAATGATAATAGGTGCTGGACAAAGTGTGATGAAGTATTTAATGAATTCCTTATATTTGATTATCTTGTTTTTTAAGGCTAGGATAGCTTTTGACCACAAAGAGTGGTAAAACAAAACACAAGAGAGGTCTTACAGTGAAATGGGGGAAGGAAGCATCAAGCTGAGGCAACAGATCCAACCCTCCCACTAACTATGAGATATGGGGTAAGTTACTTAACCATTACAGTACTCAGGTTCCTTGATTACAAAGCTGTTAAACTGAACCATATAATCTTTAACATCCCTTCTAATAACAGTGCTCAATAAATGGCAACTATACATCAGATACTAAACTAAACCTTTTATACACTATGTACTTACATACTTAACCCACAATATTTCAATCTCTCTGGAGAGCTACTCACTCACTAGAACAGTTAAACTGAAAAAATTTTCTGACCCAAGTAAGAATTGAGAATTGTCAACATCTGGAGTATTAAAGTAACAGATAATGGAAAAGTAAGCAAGAAAAAACGATTGTGGACCCATGAAGTAATCACCTTAATCCCAGACATATCAGAACTAAACAGGCTCTCTCCTCTTACCTCTCCTATTCTGTAACTCCTTAACCTGGTCATTCACTTCATCTTGTACTTTTATCTCTTGATTCCATCTTTGCTATACGGATTTGGTTTGTCCCCACAAAAATCTCATGTTGAGATGTGATCCCCAGCGTGGCAGTATTGGGAGGTGGGGCCAGACCCCTGGTGAATGGCTTGATGCAATTCTAGTGATAGTGAATGAGTTCATGCTCAAGACAGGATTGGTTCTCAGGGAGAATGGATTAGTTCCTGAGGGTGTAGGTTGTTATAAAACCAGGGTGCCTCTTGGGTTTGGTCCCTCTTCACACGTGCTCACTTCCCTTCTGACCTTCTCTGTCATATTTTGACAGAGCACAAAAGCCTTCAGCAGAAGCCAAGTAGATACCAGCACCAGGCTTCTTATACAGCCTGTAGAACCATGAACTAAATAAACTTCTTTTATTTATAAATTTACCCAGCCTCAGGTATTCCTTTATAGTAACACCAAACAGACTAAGACAGTCTTAGTCTTCCAATTACCCAGTGCTCTACCAACTAAATTCATTTCCCTTGTACACCTAGTCTAAATTTCAGGACAACCATTTGATTAGCTCTGTGGGAACTTTGCACGTGTGTGTGTGTGTTTTTTTTTTTTTTTT
>VBSM01003169.1:348445-360157 GCA_008086735.1 Cheirogaleus medius
AAAAAAAAAACAGACAAGAGGAAATGGACTCCCTTTCTCAAGTGTAGTTTCTTCCTCTGTGCACCAAAACTGCTTCTAGTACGACCTGATCACACTGTATTTCTAAATATTGTTTATCCACCTGCCTTGTCCCTTAGATCCAAAGTTCCATGATAACAATCAGTTTACACAAATTAATGAGGGCCTGATACGTGCCAAGCACTATACTACCTTCTGGAGTATTTCAAAGTACATAAAATCAAAGTACATAAAATACACGTGGGTCCATGATCTCATGGACCTTACATGAAGTCATAGAAAGCTTCTCATAGAAAGTAATGTTTAAGTTGAGACCTAAAAGATGAGTGGCAGTTAGCTAAACAAAGAATGGCAAGGAACATATTTCAAGTAGAGAACGCAAATAAGTCATAAAAAAGGAAGTCATTCATTTATTCTTCCATATTTCCAGTAGCACTATACATTGCAGAGTAAGTATATTCCATTAATGATAATGAGATGATAGGGAAGGAGGTGTGAAAGGATGGAAGAATGGAAGAATGAAAGAAAAAAAATTAAGTCAATGTTAAGAACAGGCCTATTTTATTCAAATTTGTGTATCTTGGATTTGACAATTCACATTTAAATATGTAATTAGGCCTTTTTAAAAAATAAAAAATAACCACTGATGAGGGTCCATTCAGTACCTCCATCCCCTAGTCAGAAAAGCAATTAGAACTGGTAAAATTTTGATTCTCCTCTGCTCTAAAACAAGAAAGCTCTCAAAAGAACAATGTATTGGATAGAAAGAGCAAGGCATTTCTATTACCTTACTTCTCTGCCATTTTCTTCTTAAAAGCATTTCTTATACTTTAAGAATTCAACGACAGGATCTAAATCTTTCTTACACCCACTAAATCAGCACTTAGTATAGTGTGAATAATAATATTCTGAACTGTTCATAACATACACCTTGGGTTTTCACAGTAGTCAAAACTCAATTCCTAATTATACAAACATGTTGTGACTGTAAAAGGGGTGTAAATAACAAGACTAATGTTTCTCCCTACCAAAACAAGTATATTAAAACATTGTGTGTGGTGAGGATGTAGAGAAACAGGAACCCTTGTGCACTATAGGTGGGAATGTAAAATGGTACAGCCACTGTGGAAAACAGTATGGTGGTTCCTCAAAAAATTAAAAATAGAATTACTATATGATTCAGCAATTCCACTCTTGCGTAGGTACCAAAAGAACTGAAAGCAGGGTCTCGGAGAGATATCTGTAAACCCATGTTCACAGGAACATTACGCACAATAACTAAAATATGGAAGCAACGTGTCGACAGATAAATGAATAAGCAAAGTATGGTACACATATATGCAATGAAATATTATTCATCCATAAAAAAGAAAATTCTGACATATGCTATCAATATGGAGGAACCTTGAAGACATTATGCTAAATGAAATAAGCCAATCACAAAAAGATAAATACTGTATGATTCTACTTCTATAATGTACCTAGAATAGTCAAAATCATAGAGACAGAAAGTATTATATAATGATGGTTTTCAGGGGCTGGGGGAGGGAAGAATGGACAGTTATTGTTAATGGGTATAGAGTTTCAGCTTTACAAGACACCGAGTTTTGGAGACAGAGGGTGTTGATGTTTGCACAACAATATGAATGGACTTAATACCACTGAACTTAAAAATGATTAAGATGGCAAATTTTATGTTATATGTATTTCACCAAATAAAAAAAATTAGAAAAAAAGAGTAGTGTGAATATTTTCTATTTAGAAATACCATAATTGGAGATCAGATTTAAGGCATATCAACTTGCCTCAAAGATGACAAACTGGTCTTGTTCCATTTAGAAAGAAATCAATTATGATAGCAATGTGATCAATTTCCACGATATACTTGTTATTCACACTGAATCATTTAAACTTAATGATCTCTTGTCTCATTTGTGAGCAAATGAACCTGCCCTTCCTACTACTGGGTTAAATCTTAAATCTTTCAAGTAAATTGGACGAGAAGGACTGCCCATGAATTTAGTAGTACCAGAATTCAAAGTTTTAAAGGAGAAAAAAGTACTTAAAATCCAATTATAATACCTGAAAAAAAATGTGATATGGTGCTATGGTTTGGATATGGCTTGTTTGTTCCCACTGAATCTCATGTTGAAATCTGATCCCCAGTGTGGCAGTGTTGAGAGGTGGAGCATAGTAGGAGATGTCTGGATCATGGAGGCAGATCCCTCATGAATAGCTTGGTGCTGCCACCATTTTTGAGGTAGTGAGTGAGTTCTCCCTCTGGCTAGATGGGATTAGTTCTTGTGGGAATGAATTAGTTTCCTCAAAAGTAGGTTGTTATTCTAGTTCTGGTGAGAATGAATTAGTTCCATCAAAAGTTTGTTGTTATAAAGCCAGGAAGACCCACTGGTTTGGTCCCTCTTCACACATGCCCACTTCCCCTTTGACCTTCTCTACCATGTTTTGATGCAGCACCAAAGCCAAGCAGACGCTGGTGCCATGCTTCTTGCACAGCTTACAGAACAGTGAGCTAAATAACCTCTTTTCTTTATAAATTACACATCCTTTATAGCAACAACGAAATGGACTAAGATGTATGACAGGTAGATAGACAAGGTCCTAAGCCAATACATAGTATTTACAATACTAACATACAGTGGGTTCCTATCTTGAGGTTCCAGTAAATTCTGTTATTTCCACTGTGTCAATCTGTATTATCTGCCCAAAAATTAACTATAAACTTAATTTATATGTCTCTAGAGGAAAACAAAATTTAAAGGAGGTGTGGAGGGAGAGCTTACTATTTTGTTCTTCCCTCTAAATGTCTAAAGTATCCCTCTCCCTTCAAACCAAAGAGTAAGGGCAGGAGTTCATTGAGAAGGTAGTGGCTCTCTATAGAGTCAAGGGGAATATTTAGGGCCTTTAAACAGTAAGTATTTTATAAAAAGCTGATTCCTCACTGCTATGGACTGAATATTTGTGTCCTCCCCAAAATTCCTATGTTGAAACCCTATTCTCCAATGTGGTAGTATCTGGAGATGGGGCCTTCAGGAGGCAAGTCATTTCATACCATCATACCATTTCATCCCCATGAAATACCCATTCTCAAGGCATTCACTTTTCCTGTCCTGATATAGCATGATGAAATATAAAAACCATTAGACTTGCTATCAGTAAATCTCATTTCAAGTCCACACCTCTATTGAGAACTAGCTATGGACTATTTTACATCTCTTGACCTTAGTTTCCTCATAAGTAAAATTATGAGGCTAAAATGGCAATTACTGAGATTCCTTAAAACTCTAATATTATACTAACAGCCAGCAGCCTTACCTCTTGTCTAAATATTGCTGCATAATCACTGCAAAGCAAAAGAATGTAAGTTGTAAGCTACCACCTCAACTTTAAGGTCCACACTAGGATTTATCTTCAGAGTAATATATTAAGGGGGAAAAAATAACGTGAGGCAACTTACAATAATCGCATGTACAAAAAAAATAAAGCACATTATATTCATAGTTTTCTATGTTTCTTCAACTTCAGGTAAAACCTTTTTATCCTACATGATCAGCACAAATAGCTTCTCAAAAGAAAAATCAGTTCCAGTAAGGAATCAAAGCAATATTTATATATCTTATTTTATTACAACTGAAATATACACATACCTCCAATCTTTTGACTGAAAAGACATTTTTCATTGAATGTGGATTTGCCGATTAGAGTTGCACATCATCTTCCTCGCTTAAACCATAGTTATAATACGTGGTCTGAGATCCCCATTGTTAGTTCTTTAAAGTGAAGTAAACTTACCAACACTTGCAAAGCCATCAGATTGGAGAATTCTCCTAAATTTTTACAATTACTTTTCCTTTCTTTCCTAGTTATCTAATTATCCATACTAAGACAGGCCCAGCTGAATGACTGCAGAAAACAGGGGTTGTAATACAAGAGAATTCTGAACTTAGAGAACCCAAATATTTTACAATGGGCAGCAAGCATGCCTGCCCTTTCCTCAGGAGGAAGATACTATCTCCAACTTCCATGGCTGTTCACTGTACAAACATCCTTGAAAAGATAGTCTAGAACAAAGGGCAGTCAATGCTTTACTTGCAAGATAAACAGAAATACAAGAGATAGATATAGAATTGTCTTTCAACAGTCTATTTATCCCTGTCTACTTCACTGTATAACATCCTGTAACATTTCACCTTGTACTACATAAGTATTTTTGTTAATAACAGAAGATCAGATTGGTGATTCACAGGCTATTCCTAAGAGACTTCACTCTTGCAAATGTTTGGGAATTAGTTATGATTAGCAGAATTTTTTCAACCTACTTTTAAACAACTTGAAGAATCTTTTTATATATAAACCACACCTTGCCAAGTCCAGTCAATTACTGAATGCCTTCTCCACTAAAGTTAATCATCATCCAAAAAGTTTCAAGAATTACTAAATGAATCAAGTGAGTACTGTAGAAAGGGAACATCTTAAAATAACATTGTCACATCAACGCAGAAAGCCACATAAAACAAGGAAGTGTAATAGAATTACTCCCAACACACACACACAATATGCAAGTCATTAAGCCACCTCAGCCAAGGAAGATCCCATACTGGCCTACAAATGTATAGCAACTTTAAATTTCACCACTTTTTCTCTTCTCCCAACCTCTTCTCAAGCTAATACCACAATCCTATGCCAGAACCAACAAAGTAGACCAAAGTCTAAAAGAGGGGTAGTATGGTCTACCTCTTTGAAAAAGTAGTATAAAGTTATTATACCATTACTTCATTTCAGTCTTAGTTTTTTTTACTATGCCAAAGCTAAAACATCATTATGAAATCCAAATGTGAAAAACTTTAAGGATTCCAACCTCTTTCTTGTTTTACTAAGGGTTTCTGCCTAGTAACAGAACAACACTTTTTTAAAACATTAACAAACTACAATTAGAAACTGCACTAGAATATTAAGGTACATACTATAAGGAACACAAGATAACGCTGAAACTTCTGCAAATGACATTTAAAAAACTAAAATGAGAATCTCTGCTGTTTTTCCCCTCTTGGGAATCTGTTAACATCTCCTTTCAAAAACAAATCAGTTAGTGAACAGATCTGTATTAATAGAAACCTAATAAAAGCTTAGAAGATATGTCAGATTAAGAAACCCAGCTGCAACTATTTGAAGCCCTAAGACATGAAATAATTTACCATTTGTACTTGCCTTAGAATAGCAGTGTTATTCCAGCTTTGGATTATCTACTTACCCATATATAAAAGAAATTCTTAATTAAGCCACTAATATATCACTGAAAGCCTCTCTGTGAAGATAAGAATTGAACAAGCAAAGAAGTTGGTGGGAGAAAGGCTCAACCACAGAGGCCCAAGGTGAGAACCAGGCTTGGTCTTAAAGGCTAGATTGGCCAAAGCATAGAAAGTAAGGAAGAGAACTGTCCAAGATGAGGCTAGAGAGACAGTTAAGTAAAGAGCATGGATTTTATTCACTGTGAAAGAGGAAGCCAATGAAGAGTCCGTGCAAGGCAGGGACATGATCCAATTTACACTCTAAGACATATTACTAATTGCTGCAAATGCATTACCTCATGTAGTCATTACAACAACTCTATATGGTGAATAAAATTTTTCACCATAACCCTATTTTCAAAATGAGAACACTGAGGCTCAGGGAAGTGATGGAACTTACTGACTGCTCATTCTGCACCATCCACACGAAACTCTATGATATTCCTTCAACACGTCAGATTTTCACAGAGTTTTTGCTCCTGCTGTTCTTTGCCTCAAACGCTCTTCCCCATGGTTCACTCACTTCTTCCAGGTTTCTCTGCTTACATGCCACTTTATCAAACAGATGTTTCCTATAAATAGCAAAAAAGCAATCTGCTTCCTTCCACTACTTAGTCTCCCTTTTACCTACTCTATTTTTCTTACCTTACCACTTGACATATACATTTGTGTGTTGTTTGCTTATATCCCAAAACATAATTTCAGCTCCATGATAAGTAGTTTGTTTTGTTCAGTGAAGTATTCTCAACACCTAGAACAGTGCCTAGCATGTAGCAGGTGCTCCTTAAACACTTAAGAATTGGGACTAGCAGAAATAAGGAGTTAACCCTTAGTCATCAGGCAAGCAAGTTCTTTAAGGTATAATAAAGCAATAAAGACCAGAAAAGTTTAATCAATTTCTCCAAAGATATAATTAACAAAGGAGTACCAGATTGCAGATCTTCCAGTCCCAGAAACAATATAAGTTTTCACCAATAAACTCAACTATACACATGATAAATGGCCATCGCCACTACTTGCATGAAATTTTTTAGTACCCTACAACAGTTTAATTCCTTAAAAAATCAAGTTATCAAAAATTATGTTATAAAAAAAATTATTTCAGAAAAGAGAAGAAGCTAGAAAGTTTCAGATTCTCTACATAAAATGATTTCCCTCCAGGGATGTCAATAATAAAGGTCTTTTAGTCATTTTAGTATATGGTTAGAAAACCTAATCATTACTGAGCACCACCAACACCGGATTATATCTAGTTTTTACAGAAAAGTACCTGGCTTTCTTTCCTAGCATACCATCATGATCCTTAATATTGGAATTCTTATACTTTTTAAAATCACTTTATCACCTCTTATCCTCAATTATTATAATAAAGCAAGCACAAAGATAATCAAAGAAGTGTTAAATGACACCATTTTGCTTTTGTTAGCTATCAAGCAAATCAGCAATCTTGCTTTAACGTTCAATAATTCAATAGCTATAAAGTATTCCCTCCATCATTCAGGCTAGGTCCAACTCAGGTTATCCTTTAAGAACAATTGCTTGTACATTTCAGTAGGCAGCTCTTTAGCAAACCTACACAGATTTCAAGAAATGGAGAGTGAGGAGAGAGGAAAATATTAAGATAAGACATATCAAAGTAAAACAACATGGAAAGAGTACTGTGTGCACATACAAACATGAAACAATTAGAAAACTTTGACAAGGGGAGAAATAACTGACTTGTTAATAGATGATGCAGTAAAACTTAAAATCTAATTCAGTAGCCTTGAAGATATAGTAATTGTTTATGCCAGAAGAGTAATGGGTACTAGAATAACTGACCAAAAGGTAACACAAAAATTGACCAATACATTCCTTAAAATATTTCTTTTCTAAACAAAAATCTTTGTTTTGGACTATATCTAAAGCACTACATTCACTAAGAATAGAAACAAGATGCTCATTAAACTGAAATAACATTCTAAATTCTCTAATATTCACCCCAACTAAACTAAGTGGTATCAGAAAAAGAAGAGCATTTAATATATTTCAGAACACACAATGCTTGGTGGAAAAATCACTATAAATTACGTATTTTATGTAAAACTATTTGATATTGCTCAAAAATCACAGCAAATTTAGATTCTTTCACTTTATATTTATTAACAATTACCTTCCTTCATCACACGATAATGAATCTAGGACAGAAGACAAATGTATTTATAAAATATGCATGGTGCTGAACTGAAACACCCATTAAAGTGAGAATAAAACCTCTCTCTCTAACCAGTACCTTTATCCTACAGCTATCCAAAATGAATTAAAGAGATAAAACATATCCTACCTATATCCAGTAGATAATATCAACATACATGCTCCAGACAACTTTTATATCTTAACCTATAAAAAATATATCTGAGAAACAGTATAAGCTTCAACAAAATCTTTTTTAGAATGAAACACAAATTAATGAAAGAGAAGAGAATGTGTTAGACATAAAATTTTTCAGACATATTTTATTTAAAGTTTATCATTTCTCTCATTAATGGTATGCAATCTGCTATTTGCTTCCAGAATCTTAAGTATCACCAGGCCTTCATCATATAAATATACTTAAATATACAGTACAATCGCTTTATCACTTCAAAAGGCTACAATTTAAATAGTAAAATAAACAAAAATAGAATCAGCACACTAAAAATAAAGCAAGAAATCAATATTTTCTCCTATTCCAATATTCCTTTCTCCTTCCTTCACAAGTTATTGCTTATTTTTAAAAAATCAGAAAACTAAATAAAATGCTTAATCTTTTCTTACAGATTGTTTCTACCTTAAAAATTGTCAATCCATGATCTAATTCACTAACAGAGAAGGGAAAAGTATTTTAGTTCATCTTCTAGTCACTAAAACTATAAGTCTGACTAATTAGATTCCTATAAGTCATATTATCAAACAGTAAGATAGGGTGCAAATATTAAATTTATTGCACTCAATGTTATAAAAGATATATTTCACTTTTTTAAGTAAAATTTATTAAATTAAGTGGCATATACCTTCATGAGTGATCTCATCATCCATCAGGTTTCAAGGGCTAGGGAATCCCGAGTTAATAGTATTGAGTAAGTCCTTCTTTTACCTTTATTTCTAAGACAAGTCCTTCCAGTTTTTTTCTTCCTATTCTCTGGTCCATATTTCACAGTTGTCTGTCCTCCTCTATACTATCCAATGATGCTATGACGCTGCGATTTCCCATATGTCATCTTTGCCCTATCTACAGGGTGTCCCGAAAGTCGACATATATAGGAAAAATGGGAAACTGTAGCTAAATGTACCTTTACTTGCAAAATATTCATTATGAAATTTTACAAAATTTTTCCTTATGGAGACTTTTGAGACACCCTGTAGACATCAATCTATAGCTTCAACTGCCATCATAGAATGATTATTCCAAGTCCTATCTCTAGCCTCATATACCTGTCTGCCTACTCAACAACTTTACTTTGAACATACCATTCAACTTGTTCAAAATGGAGCTCTCATCTTCTTTATCCTAAAGTGTGCTTCTTCATCTGTATTCTATACAGCCTACTTACCGTGTTTCCCCGAAAATAAGACAGGGTCTTATATTTATTTTTCCTCAAGAAGACACCCTAGGGCTTATTTTCAGGGGATGTATTATTTTTTTTAAGTATGGTACAACAATCTACATTTATTCAAATATAGTTAAGTTGTCTTCTTCTGGAACATCATCATAACTCTCCAAACCCCGAATTCCATCCTGAATTTCTTGCGACTCTATTTCCTTTAGAACCATTGGCCCCAATCTCTCATGTAGAGCAATAGAGCTCTCATGGGGCAGATAAGAAGGGCTGTTCATCTTCTTTACCGCTCCACAACGAAATGCATGGGTTGTGCAGGTACACTGCGTAGCCATGCCCATCACTAGGTCTTATTATCCAGGTAGGGCTTATATTGCGCAAATGCTTAGAAATCCTGCTAGGGCTTATTTTATGGGTAGGTCTTATTTTCGTGGAAACACGGTAACTTTCTGGAATCTTACCAATTCTATTGCTACTTCCTTGGTTCAGGCCCACACCATTTATAACTTGGCAAAACAAAGCAAACACACAAAAAATTGTAAATGGCTTTGTGTGTTTGCAGTTTTGTACCACCTATTGTTTTTCAGAAGTATAAATCTGATGTCAGTCCTTTCTCAAAATTATTCAAAGGTTCTTCCTCACTTTGTTATTCCACAGTTACTCTGTTAAGCCCCTTGATTATCTGGCCCTCATACACCTCCAGCTATCTTGCATTACAGACCACAGCCAAGGAACTATTTGAGGAACTATTTGAAGCCCTCTCTCATCTCCAGGGCTCACCTCCTATCTATGCCATAAAAACCTACCCTCAATCTTCATGTTCCTAATCCTTACTTGTTATTTTGAGACTTTGCTCAAGTATCTGCTCTTCTGAGGAAAAGATGACCCCCCGTGGGCCCAGACAGATACCCCTTCACTATATTCCTACACTTACCTCTATCCTAATGTGCTTACCACAAATCCCACATTGTCTGGGATTTTTTTTTCTATCTCCCCCATTATATTTTCAGTTTATCACCTTCATTAAACTTTTTCATAGCAATCTTGTAATTTCCACAAGCAAAATAGCATGCTAGCTTTTATTTTTTGAAACCTCAGAATCTTGTGTAACACCTGGCATACATCAGGCACTGAAGAAAAGTCAAAAGAATAAAAGAAACAACCAAAAAATAAAATTCTTAAAAGTAATTAAGTCCTTAGAATGCTGAACAAATATTTTATTTCTAAAAAAATAATTAAGTCTATACAATTCAAATCACCTATTCAATTAAGGGTATGAACAAAAGACAGGGAGAAAGCAACTGGAGTGTAAACCAGACCGATCTTCATGGGCATTTAATAAATGCTACATGTACTACAATCATGGCAAATCTATAAAGGCTGAACAGTTTGGGTTCAGCCAAGAAATAGTAAATACTATAAAATTAAAGAAATGCTGTATCTACCTAGAAACTATAGTAGTAGTGGATTTTTGTTTTAACCTGTCCAGATCCACTTCCCCTTCCTCTGACAACATGCACCTTGATCTTCCATTGGCGAAAACATCCCTCTTCCAATGTATGCAATCTTGGTACTCCCCTCTCCTAGTGAAGAGTGGACAAAACAAAACGAGTCAAACAAATCAGTCTCGGGCTCACTGAGAATTCTGAATCATAAGCAGAGTGATCAAATAAATGAAAAACAATTACAAAAGATCTACTACCCTAATAGAGGCTCCATAAAGATTGTCCACTGCTTCCTGCTCTCTGAATCCCTAGAGTTGCTCAAATGTCTATTATTTCTAAAACTTAGCTTTTTATCTTTTAAGAATATGAGCTCATCATTCTAGTAAATAAGTTAGCCAAAGCTTCCTATTGCTTGAACCAAAGAACTCTAAATGGATATACATATATTATTAATACTCCAGACATTTGTAACCAAAATAGACTATCTTTGATTAAGGAAACAATGAAAGTTAATTTCAAAATATTTTTAAATGAATTTACAGAAGTGAAATCAATGTCAGACCTAGAACATTTTAGAACACTATACATGCTATCATAAGAAAAAATACAATAGCATAATATTCATGTATGTGTTTCTCGCTAGATTTTTTTAACGCCATTAAATAAGTCCTATCATACAAACATCATGCAAGATCAGGTTATTCTTTTTTTTAAAGACCCAGTTTGATTATAATCATAAGGAGAAAAAATGATGTTTAATCAGAAATGTAATCTCTACCTCAATTTTAGTTTGGAGGTGCTTACTATTCAAGGTGCTTCCTCTGGAGCTCCTGCTTCCTTTCTTGTTACCAACTATCAAATGAAGGATTTGTGGTCAACTACCTGATTAGAACTAAGAGGAGAGACATTTCTAAAAATATCTATTTGAGCAGCTGACTGACATTTACGTTTGTCTAACTGATCTTATAATCCACTGCAGTCTTTATGAAGCAAACAGAGGAGTGGACACAAACAAGTGATGACCAACCTTCCTAAGGCACTTGGCCACAATCAACCTATAATAACTTAAAAACAAGCAGCTCAGGTGTTTAGAAATGAGACTATTAACCTTACCTCTACCTCATCACCTGTTTTCTAAAATTCTAAGTTGTATCCCAAGTGCAATGCTTAGAAATGTCTTTCAAAGGAGAAATGAGATTTCAGTAGGAAGAAAAAATACAACTACATTTCCACTATAGGCCAGGACTTATTATTTGCCAGAACAAGTCAATTAAATTGCATAACAAACATCCATCAACATTTGCAAAATGCGGTGGATTGTCAAAAATGGCGGAGTAGGGACGATCTCCTGGCTCTCTGCTCTCA
>VBSM01003169.1:365938-385278 GCA_008086735.1 Cheirogaleus medius
CCTCCCAGAGTGCTAGGATTACAGGCGTGAGCCACCGCGCCCGGCCCCAATTGTGTTTTTAACGTGGCAAGAGCTTACCTATCTCTCTAAGTGTTCACAACTAGATTGAGATCATCACTTTCCACATAAAATTCAAGAAAATGTCTGTTCTTTGAAATTGCAGCATTCCTAAACAGCATTTTAGAGCTATCAGCAAACTGCAAGTCAATACAATATAATCCTACTTCTGTTTGTAAAAAAATTATACATGTGTATGTACAGAGGGAGAGGGAGAGGGAGAGGGAGATAGAGAGATATCTAGCATAACAACACCAAACTGCCAACAGTGGGCTATTTTGGACATAAAGTATAGTGGCAACAGAAGCTAACTTTATGAGTTTCTATAGTGTTGAATTTTACATTACCACAACATCACATATATAATATCACATATATAATAACCATATTTTTCTTTAAAAAAATTTAAACAAGCAAACATATTTCATCCAGAAAAGAAAATGCATCCCAAAATGGCTTAAGTCTCTCTCTCTGTCACACACTGACAACCCCCAAAGATAATACTTTATAATTGAGATTGATCCTGAAATTACATTAATTTGTCTTCACATTAAATGTGGTCTTCCCTTAAGAAGAGCATAACCTTAACGTGTTAGAATTATTCTAACAGAGTAGTTTAAAAGGTAAAAGTCTGAATTATAAAAGGAATTTAAAAACATTTTCCTTCAGATACATAATAGTAATGGCAAGTGAATTAATGTATTTGTAATGAATAAGTATCTTTAATTTAAAAATTATTTAGATGGAATGCATACTGTTAAAGTAGTTTTAATCATGTTAAAAACAGAGCATTCTTGGTCAGCTAAACATCACCCCAAACCCCATTCCTCCGTAAGTTTAACTTTGATTATCTTGTGACATTCCTTGCAAGCTGGTAAAGAAAATGGTGAACTTGAGCTCAGTCCTCTATGTAAGGTATTAATTTCAGAATTAATAGGTACAACAATGAGATTTTATTATATAGTTCTCAATAGAATCTTATGCTAGTACTGCTGTACCTCAAGGTTATTCACTTTTATTTCCCATAATTTTGGAATATTAAATATCTGTCCAAACAGCAAGGGACATCTTAAATGAGTAAATGTTTTCTTCACTCTTTCTGTGCCAATTTCCTTCTCAACCCACTGACAGCTGGTGCCCATCCCTGTAATTTCACTGCAACTACACACACAAAGATCATTCATCACCAAATTTAATGCTTATTTTGCCACTCCCTCCTTCAAAGACTCTCCAGAACTTCTAGTCCTTCTATCACTATTACTAAACTTTGATTCTTTCACTAGCTTTGCTCTTTGTCTCAGGGTTTCATTTCTAGTAAAGCTGCTTCCCTTCCTCTCACTCTCAACTACCACCTTCATGCAGGTACTCTTTATTCATATCACCAGTCTAGAACTTTCTCCTGCATTCAAAAACGATATATCTAATGGCCTACAGCAGAGTTTCAGAAACTTTAGGATGCATAAGTATCATCTGGAGCAGCGGTCCCCAACCTTTTTGGCACCAGGGACCGGTTTCATGTAAGACAATTTTCCCACGGGAGTGGCGGGGTTTGAGGAGGGAGGCAGAGCTCAGCAATGATGCCAGTGATAGGGTGGTGTGCCTGCTGCTCACCTCCTGCTGTATGGCCCCAGGTTCCTAAGTTTCATGGAAGACAATTTTTCCACGGATTGGGGGCAGCGAGGTGGAGTTCTGCAGCCCGGTCCCTAACAGGCCACCTACCGGACCAGTACCAGTCCGCAGCCCTGGGGTTAGGGACTGCAGATCTGGAGGGCTTGTTCCAGAACAGATTTCTTAGACGGATCCCCAAAGTTTCTGATTCTGTAGGGCTGCAGTAAAGCCCAAGAATCTGCATTTCTAATAAGTTCCCAGATGACACACAGTTTAAGAGCCATTGGCCTACAGGATTCCCCTCTTGGATGAGCCACTGGTCCCTTAATTTCAACATGACCTAACTTCTCTCCCAGAATCTACCCACATCACCCTCCAAACCATTCTTCACACAGCATCCACAGAGATCATCCTAAACCTGGTCATTTCACTCCATTGTTTAAAATTCTCTAATGGTTTCCAAGGGATCTTAAGACAAAAATCAAAATTCTTAACATGCTCTCAGGAGCCACACATGATCCAGTCCCTGCCTCCAGTACTACATTGCTATCCCTCTCTCTTTTTTCTTTTTTTAACACTCCAGTCACAGTGGACTTTTTCAGTTTCTAGCAAAGGCCAAGTTCCTTGCTGTTCCAAGATCTTTAAACAAGATGTTCTGCCAGAAATATTCCTTTTTCCCTCAGCTCGTCACCTTCTTTGGCTCCCCTCCCCCACTAGGTCAGCAAATTCTTATATCGCCCTATATTTTTTCCTCTGGGCACTTTTCACAATAGTGATTACATAGTGAACTGTGCAATTAGTGGTTTACTGTCTGTTCCCTTCCCCTCCCCACACAAAAACTCAAGGAGGTCAGAGAGCACATCTGTTCTAGCTCCTAATGAATTTTCAGCCCCTTGCATAATGACTTATACTCAAATCTGGGAATTAATGGTCCTGTGACATTAAATTATGGAACCTTAAAGAGAAAAAGTATTATTAAAAAGGTGCTAGAGGCATTTTTCAGTACCCTTTGTTACAAATGAGGACACTTCATTAAACTCCACCATCTGGGAGTTTAAATCAAGAAAAATAATACCTTCGAAAGATAAAATGAAATCTTTATATCACAAGTTCCTCTGAAAGAAGATACATGTATTATTTTTTATTATCTGCACCAAGTATAGCACTAATATCCAAAAGCTGTCAGTCATATATAATGCAGCCTATGATAATTTTTGCAAAAAATTTAACTTAGAATATAAGCCTGCATCAAAGAGTACACTCCAATGGGGTAGAATAAAACCACAAATTACATAATAAATATTAATATAACCAACAATTAAATTATCATGCAAACCTCTGCAAACATTGTTTTATACATTCTGTTAGTCTTTAAAATAGAAAGAATAATTCTTTCAACATTTTTCTCTATAGCACATTGTTAAATCAGCATAGCACAAACCTAAGTGGGAAACAGAACAGGTATAACAAACTTAGGTTTAGCAAACAGGTACAGCAACTTTAATATAGCAAAATTTATATACAAACAAAGATGATCTCCATTCACAGTAGTCACTTTTAGAGACTATTTCAAGTTGCCATGCCACAAAACAATTTTGGAACTCTTCTTTCTTAGCTACCTTATAAATGACATGAGAAAAACAGGTCTCATCCCTTTGGTCACTGCTTATTTTTAACTAAAAATGGCATTTATCATTGTATGTATGAGACTTGGTTCAGAATGACTTCTTGCTTTTTCCAAATACCAAATCCATTCTTAAAAGATGTAACCATAGAATGTAGGTTAAAAGAATGAGGTTACATACACTAAAGAAATGTCAAAAGAATAGTTCCAAAAGTGTTTTTTGAACAATGGTGATATTACTGAAATAAATTCAAGATAATTTTAAACACACTGATCATCTCTTAGATACATAAGTTCTAGTATGTTAATTTAAAAACTGGTCATATTTCTACTTTGTGCACAACTCATAGACAGCCCTGATATCTGACTTCTGATTTTCCTGAGTGACAGATGCTATAATGCAAAATCATATTTATTATAAACTACAGACTAAGAAATGGAACAAATTTTCGGAATAAAATCTCGTAGTCTAATAACAACATGGCTTGGAGAGGCAGTATGGTATACTAAAAAAGAACACAGCTATAGAATGAAATAGACTAAGATTCAACTTCTCATCTGGCCCCTTAGTGGCTGCATGACTGAGCATGTTACTTAAACGTGGAGTCTGTAAAAATAGGAATAATTCCATCTGTGAAATGGTAATAATATAATCTATTTCAGAGCTATTATAAACATTATATTAAATAATATATTACCTGATTAGAATTCTAGCCCCTAATATCTTCAAAGAATCCACCCTCAAAAGAACCTAAAAAGCTATCTGTTCCCAATTCTCCATTTTACTAAGACCCAGAAAGAGTAAGTGGTTTGCCAAGGTCACACAGTTACTTAATAGGAAAGATAATACTTCTGGCAGGTTTCTTATTTTCCCAGTGCTACGGTTTACTAAATCAGCTGATGTTTGTAGTAATGGTAGGTTGCACCAGCCTGTGACAGAGGGTCTCAAAGAGTAACTCAAGGCCACTTAAGGATAATGTTTGCAAATATGATACTAGCAACCATATATTAATAATTTAGTCCTATATATTAAATGTCATTGTTTTTAAAGTTAGAAATATTAAATTATAGCTAAAACTTCCCTGATTCTACATCTATTTTTACTGTTTTCCTGAAAGGTTATTTTCTAAGGAAAATTATGAACCTTGTTTTGAATTAAGATACTAGAAAAAATAAATATGTTTCTCATTTATTAAGTACATATAGTAAACCAAAAGAGTTACCCAGTTTGCTACAAGTAAAAATTCATACCCATACTTAAACCGATGTTCATTATTAAAGACCACAGCTTGAAATGCAAGATCTAAAGTTAATTCAAGACAGTCTCAAGAAATTTTATGACTGGTATTCAATTCCAAAAGTAATTTCTTCATATTTTGATACAGATTAAGAATGGCTTTCTATCTTGGGTACAAAAGAAAAATGAGTTTCTGAGTGCCTAACTCTGGCCTAGATGCTTCTGGGTTTTGAATTCTAGGTATAAATTACCACAATCAAAGTACTCATCATCTCTAATTTATAATGTAAGTAACCAAGATACTTAATTACACTTCTTTGTGCCAATTCAAAAAGACCTATAAGAATGGACACAATTTTTAGTGCTTGAATTAAGAATAGCTACCAAAAAATAAGAAACTATAGAGATAACTCATATATTGAAAGCCTGTTCCTAAAAGAAAACTCTAATCAACATGACAATGAAAAATATTTTAGTGAATATTTTAAAAATCATATACAGTTGACTGTTAAACAACACGGATTTGAACATGGGTCCACTTGTACATGGATTTTTTTCGACCAAACAAAGATCAAAAATAGAGTATTCATGAGTATGAAACCTGCATATAACGAGGACCAACTTTTTGTGTACACAGGTTCCACTGCAGGACTTCAGTATGTGTGGATTTTGGTATAAACAAGGGTCCTGGAACCAATACCCCTCCATCTCAACTCCCCTCACCCTGGCCCCTGCTTATACCAAGAAATGACTGTATTTTCTACATTTATTTAAAATAAAAATGTGTCTTATAGTCACAAAAATGTATCAATGATTAACTTCAGTTGATGAGTTTTAGGAGGCTAATTACTACTATTGTAAATTATGAAGAGGCCCCCAAAAAATAAATAACAAGATCTTGCTAGTTAAAATGCTAAATAAGTAATCAACCTCTTAAATGAATCTCTGTTTTTACAGAAGAATTACTCCTCAATAATGACAGGGTATTTTCTTTTTAATTACTACAAAACCATAAATTCTTGGGAAAATAGTAAGAGCCATAATTTCCCAAATAATCAAACTTTTGAAAATATTCAAAGTATCATGCTGAAGATTCTATTTTTTTAACAGTATTATTAAGATATCATTGCTGGGAACGGTGGCTCATGCCTATAATCCTAGCATTTTGGGACACTGAGGTGGGAGGATTGCTTGAGGCCAGGAGTTCGAGACCAGCCTGGGCAACATAGCGAGACCCAGTCTCTACAAAAAAAATTTTTTTTAAATTAGCTGGCCATGATAGTGCACACCTGTAGTCCTAGCCACTCAGGAGACTGAGGTGGGAGGATCTCTTGAGCCCAGTTTGAGGCTGCAGTAAACTATGATCATGCAACTGCGCTTTGGTCTAGGCTACAAAGCAAGACCCTGTATCAGGGAAAAAAAAGAAAAAGAAAAGATATAATTGACATATAAAGATTTTATGTATTTAAGGTATATAGCTTGATGTTTGAAAATTCTATTTAAAATTTCAGGAACAGAGAAAAGATTATCGAAATTAATAAACATAATAGAAGCAATAAAGGATTCAATCAGTCAAGAAGGAAAATTAATCATGACAACAGATACCTGAAAGGGAAAATGCTTAGAATACATGCAAAAAGTAAAGCAATAGACATGTAACTACTATTTAATCCAACCTCTGGATTCTAAAATCTCTGGGTTTCAAGAGTTTCACAGAATACAGAGAAAGTTCATAAATTAATCAGTAATCAGTCCACTACATTAGGGAATATTTACAACCTTGGCTTTCTGTACATTAATTAGAAAAACTGAAAGAGCCAATTTATTTTCTAAGCTACTTTAAAATTCAAAGAAGTACAGTATTTACTATGTAGGTTTTATAATACCTTATATAATCAGGCCAAGTCTGGGGTTTAAACCTTCCAAATCAGAACTGCTGACAGGATTTTCAACTTCAAAGTAGTCAGCATTTTTAAAATCTGGATTGTAAAAACTTCTGATTGTAGGAGAATTATAACTCCAATTATAAAAGACACACATTCCAATAGTCAAAACCACAGCTGTAGAATAACTAACTTCAAAGTCTCACAAGAGAAGAATTAAACAAGATTAAAAGGCAAATGCAGGGACATCACAGAGGAAGAGGAAAAGAAATGGATACTTTTAAACTATTTACCCAGGTTAATTTGCAATACTATTCTAAGCTCAATCAATAGGAAGCATGAAGATTATGAAAAGGAGTCTGAAAAAGGAAAAAGAAAATAAGTGAAAAAGAAGTTTAAAACAATGCTGGGAAATTCTTATGAGCATAAACTGAAAGGACCAAATGAGAATTAAGTCCTTCAATGAATTCACTAGGCAATCTAAGTTAGTTCAACATTTAAAGTACCAAAGATAATATGGTAGAGAAGGAAAAGAATTAATAATAGAGAAAAAATATCAACTACTGAACCAAGGTAGCTGTCATACTTAAGGCAAAAGAGTAAATGAAAAAGAATGATAAGACCCCACCTGTCTTGGATATAGTTGAGAAAAAGAACTTAAGTAAAGGCTTCTGAATAATCAAAATGGCAGAAAAGTCATGTGCTTATAACTGAAATGCCATTCTCTGGAGCAAAATCACTATTTTATGCACAATTCTAAATGGTCTCATTCGGTTTCCAAGTAGCAAACCAGAAATGGCAAGAGAATCATAATGACATGTGTCAATGGGGTAGATGACAACAAAAGAGGAAAGAGAAAAAACTAAGAAGCAAATAAGAATTCAAAGAGTTCAAGTTTCAGGATCAACTGACATAAGTACACAAACACCTATTAAAATCATTAGTGGGCCAGGCGCAGTGGCTCACGCCTGTAATCCTAGCACTCTGGGAGGCCGAGGTGGGTGGATCGCTTAAGGTCAGGAGTTCAAAACCAGCCTGAGCAAGAGCGAGACCCTGTCTCTACTGAAAATAGAAACAAATTAATTGGCCAACAAAAAATATATAGAAAAAATTAGCCAGGCATGGTGGCGCGTGCCTGTAGTCTCAGCTACTCGGGAGGCTGAGGCAGGAGGATTGCTGGAGCCCAGGAGTTTGAGGTTGCTGTGAGCTAGGCTGACGCCACGGCACTCTAGCCAGGGCAATAGAGTGAGACTCTGTCTCAAAAAAAAAAAAAAAAAATCATTAGTGATGGGACATAACTGTATTTTAACACTGTATCATGATCATCATAATTTCTATGGATAAATCTGAGCAAAAAAAGTTCCATAGGTTCTGTATCTTCTGTTTAAAGAGCCAGTAAAGGACTTCTAATATGAGATAGTAGACTAAATATAAAGTTTCCCTTCGTTACTCCAGATACCCCATTGAAATAAAAACAATTCATACAGAAAGAAATAAAACCATACGAGGAAAGAAATTAAGACTGAGGATAGGTATAGAGAGAAAATCCAACATATTTCTGAAAGATGAAAGCATATGTGAGATTGATAGATAAAACAAGCAGAGAAAGCCACAGTTTCTTTATACCCTTTGAGAATCAGTATGTCTAACAGGACCCCCAGAGAAGCATGATTGTAAATGGTGCAGCAGGGGGTGGAAATAAATAGTAGGGCTGAAAATAGGAGAAGTATTACTTGACTGACTGTATAAGGGCCAATTATATCTCCTATCCCCCATCTCCAAGGAATATCTAAAATAACTGGCATTTCCCCCCAGGCAAAAAGACAAGTCATCTTTTCTCTAAAGAAAGTGAATGAATATCTAGTGGGGATGTTGGCACAGAGTAAACCCTTCTTATCCAGCATTTAAAGGGCCCACAGCCTGGCAGCTAGTTCCCCTCCCTCTTACCCTAACACAATGCCTGCCAAGAGACAGACTCTACTCTGCACTGCATTCCTAGTCAAAAGGAAAATCTAATATGGAAAACAGTCCAAGGAGCTGGGGGGTGGCGGGGAAGCAGGGAAATCCATTCCTTCTCAGCCATGAATGGACAACCAAGAATAATTACCAGGTATATTAACTTAAGGAAAACTAAGCATAAAAAAAGAATGATTACTAAAACAAACATAAAAACTGACCAGAGGGGGAAGGGAAATAATTTATGAGAAGACACAAGATATCTCTTAAAAATCAACTTTATACATTCTGAGACTCAAAATGATATTACAACATAAGAATGGTAGGAAAATACAAAAACAACAAAATTTGTAGATCACCCCCAGAAAAATCAGCCAAAAGATAAAAGGAGAAAAAAAATCCTAAACACAGAGCAAAGAGAATCACAAAATATGAAACTAAAGATGAGACAAAAAGGAACAATCCAAGAGAGAAAACATCTGCCTACTAAAGAGCAAATAAGGAAGTGAAGGGAGGAAATTATCAAAGACATAATAGAAGAGAATTTCCTAGACTTGGAAAAAGAATCTGATTCAAACTGTAAGGGCAACTGAGTGCCTAAAACAAATACCCAAAACAAAACAAAAATGACGTATATGCCTCATTATGCCTTTGTATCAGAAGATACAACAAAGATCCTAAAAGCTTTCAGACAGAAGAACAAATCACCTTAAAAGAACAGTGAAGCAGACTGATATATGACTTCTCATCAGCATCCCTGAATGTCACAAGACAATGGAGCAATGCTTTCAGAGTTCTAAAAGAAAATTATTTGTAACCAACAATATTGTACCCAGCCAAACTATCAGTTGAATGTGAGAACAGAATGAAAACATTTTTGTTCATAGAAGAATTCAAAAAGTTTGCCTTTCATACATACTTTTTAAAGAACTTACTTGAGGATATACTCCAACAAAAAGATTGAGTAGATCAAGAAAAAAGGGAAGATATGTATTATAATAGAATGGATCCAATTCAAAAGTACAGTGAAAGGAAGTTACAGGGAGACTTAAAAGGCAACCAGTCCAAACTGATGCAGGGTTCCAGACAACTCCAGATAAATAGAGAACACAGAAAAATAGGTAGTATGCTGGAGAGTTAAGATGTAAAGGGGTAGGATATAAGGAAGAGACTATGATTATGATAGAGGCATATAGTACAAGTGGCAATTAAAAACACCAAGAAAAACAGGAAATTCTATCCAAATTTTTTTTAATTCCATAGTCAGATTTTGGTCAGCCAAATTTTTTTTTTCATTCGGTGGTCAGAAATGACAAAATAAATAAAATAAAATCCACTGGTCCTTCATATTATCAACATTTTTCTTCTTGTGGCCCAGGGCCTGCCTATAGGATCTATAGAAAAAGAATCATAATGTGAGCATACCACCTGGCCCATCATTAAATAATATTGACATAGTCATAACAGCAATACTATTTATTGGTTTTCATCATTCAGAGACAATCTATGGACATGAAAGTGAGGTCACAAGGGAAAAAATGTTTTTATCTAAGCAATAAAAAGTATAGCTGTCTGTTTAGAATGAGAAGAAAAAAGAAAAAAATTGAAAATTCAGGTAATGTCAAAAGTTGATACAAATATGCTGAAATAAAAAATAAAATAAAAATAAAAATAAATAAAACATAAAAAAGTCAAATTAATTATAATATTATAGTTCATTTAACCCAAAAAAAAAAAAGTTGATACAGAGGCCGGGCGTGGTGGCTCATGCCTGTAATCCTAGCACTCTGGAGGCCAAGGCTGGAGGATCGCTCAAGGTCAGAAGTTCAAAACCAGCCTGAGCAAGAGCGAGACCTCGTTTCTACTAAAAATAGAAAGAAATAAAATGGCCAACTAAAAATATATATAGAAAAAATTAGCCGGGCATGGTGGCACATGCCTGTAGTCCCAGCTACTTGGGAGGCTGAGGCAGGAGGATCACCTGAGCCCAAGAGTTTGAGGTTGCTGTGAGCTAGGCTGACACCACGGCACTCTAGCCCAGACAACAGAGTGAGACTCTGTCTCAAAAAAAAAAAAAAAAGTTGATAAAGAGAAGTCTGAATCAACATTCAATAGAAACTAGGATGTTTTATAAAAATATAGCTTCTTTTGTTGCATATACATAAACAAATCCTTCCTATGAACCCCACCCATCCTCTAAGAGAGGAAAAAGTCCTTCAATTAAAGATGATAGTTTCTTTCCAGTAAAAACAATTTATTTCAATCTTTAAGGCAGTGGTTCTCTACTGAGGGTGACCCTGCCCGGGGGACATTTGGCAACATCTTGAGATATTTTTCACTGTCACAATTAGGGGAAGTGCTACTGGCATCTAGTGGGTAGAGGCCAGGGATGCTTCTATTCATTCTAAAATGTACAGAAACTCACAATAATTATCCAGCCCAAAATATCAATAGTGCCAAACTGAGAAACTCTGCTTTATGGGAACTCTTCAGACTGTATAGTTTCTTACTGTTGCTCATTCCTATGATATTGAGTAGGCATAAGAGAATGTTTTCATGGGCATAGAGTATTAAAATTAGTCTGAATATAGACCATGGACTGCCCTCAGGATCCTCACTGGCCTCTCAGGTTTGGCCATTGGCTCTCATAGAGTCACGGCACATGAAAAGTAACTTGGAAAAGTATCCAGCGGATCTCCTAACTTGACCCCACCTACCTCAGCTCCTGTTAGTACAGATATTCTAAGGGTCTCAGCTACATCTTGTATTCAGTCCCTCGCTTATCGTTAAGGCAACACTAGCTGCTTAATAAATAAAATCAAAATTTTTAGTAGCTTTACTCAATTAAAATGTCTCGTTAAAATTATAGTCCATTGTGGGTGTTCCTGTTTGGTCACAGCTTCTTTCCACATGGTAATTTTAGGAACTTTAGATCCTTCCAATCTATGGCTCTACCACCCCTAGAGAGCCCCAGTCTCTGCATCTGGCCCTTGGATTGGAAAAGAGAAAGCAGAGAAAGAACACCCACTTTTCTGCCACCTCAACCCAGAAGTGACAACCACTCACATTCCCCTGGCGAAAACAGTCGCAAACAAGAGGGAGCACAAATTTTGGTGGGCAATGAACTCAATCTGCCAAAGCTGCCCTTCCTATAACCTCTATCTACTTTATAGTCCCTCCTCGCACAATGACAGCCTCATGACAGGCTTGCTGGCTCTCATTCTGCTAACTTCTATTTCCTTTACTAGGCATATGTGAGAACTTCCAGATATCCTTCATACCATATAAGAACCATAAGGAAACTCACAAGGTGCTATCTCTAGTCCCCTCTTTGCCTGAATATACCATTTTCTTCCCCTGTGGCCACCCTATGTCAGCACAGGGCCAGGTACAGGGCAATAAGCTAGTAAGTGGCTATGCCAGTTCTAAACTTAAGCATTCTGACTCCAGAGACTGCGCTCTTCTGCCTCTCTAGATTTCTAAAATAATAGGTGATAACAGAGTCCTTCTGTTGCTACCAGTGAATATTTGTTAAGCACCCACATATTGCAAAACAGCCTAGGAACTATTACAAACTCTACACTATGATGCACAGCACTGTTTTTCTTTACTTCTGGATTGCTGATCTTAAATGTTATAATGTTACCTTAATTATAATAACATTTAAATTATTAAATATATAAAAATATAAGATATTAAATATAAGATAACATGTTATCTTAAATGTTATTATAATCACAACAATATGCAAGATTATATACTAAGCAAGGCTAGTCTCCAGAAGTCCCTCACTCTACTCTCCACTTGAACTATGTACCTGTGTCCTACTGTCAAGGCACCCAACCTCATTACTCTTTCCCAGTAATATTAAGTAATGCTACTTAGACTGAATTGCTGTCTCCCCAGATATACTTCTACTCCATGAAAATATACCTACACAGATTCCATAATTTCCACATGGGCCTGAGCCTTCTTTGTCAGAAACTATGTAATCTGATAAACTACTCCTGCTAATATGCAGGCATTTGGCAGCCAAAAAACAAGTTACTTTAATGGTGGTCATTTCAATAGGATAGATTTTAATTATATAGATTTGGTCCCTCAAATATCACTATATAAAAAACATCCACACCAATTCTGTGTAAGTCTTATTTTTTTAATTTTAACGATAACAAGTCAGCTTAAAATACTGTGTCTACTATGTTCTTTTATTTCCAATTAGTCTGATATTCCTCAGTAAGAAAATGGCAACTGAATGAATAATAAAACAAGTATATGCTTTATTCCAAGTATTTTTAAGATTTACAAATAGGATATCAGTCAAATACAAGTAAAATGGGAAAAAAAACTGAGATTATATTCCATTTTATTACAAAGTAAAGTGTACTTTTAATCAAATCACACAATAAAAACAGACTCAGGAAGATCATAACATCAAGGCCTGTCATAAGGGGCAAGTGCAAATAAAATATACAAGGCAGTATAATAAATGGTTAAAAGGACAGGCTCCTAAGCCAGACGTCAGGTTAAACCTCACGTTCAAATCCTGGCTTCATAATCTCCTATTATATTTAATAGTGGTCAGTGTCTCAGGTTTAAAAAAAAAGAAAATAGCCTGATTTTGGGGGGATCATTGTGAAGAATAAATGTGAAGACATGTTGTCAAATAATTCTAGAATAGTACAGTACTTGGTATATAGTTAGCAGTGAACACATATTAGTTATTATTATGACCAACCACTCCTACTAAGATACCTTCAGGAGCTATAACAACCTCCCTCTGAATCTATCAAGTTTTTATAATAACAACCCTCAATCAAAAAGCTTCTCTTTTTTATCTGAAAAGAGGCTTCAAGTTCTAAAACCATTTCCTCTTTAAGTTCTTGGTGAATATGGAAGTTGGTGGGTAATTGGCTTCTTTACCATTTGAAGACAAGATTCTTCTTAGTCTTTTTACAATAAAATTCCCTTGCAAATATTATACAAAGGACAGGCTGCTCCACGGATCACAAACACTACAACGAGTTCACAAAGTATAATGAAATTTTGAGATTCATAAAAGAACAGCTACTTGAGCAAAAAGCTTAGATAAAAAATGCAGAAGTCTGCTCAAAAAATATTGAATTCTATAAAAAGACTCAGAAGGTAGGGATCTTCATGGTTTATAGTGATTTCACTAAAAACATATAGAGGATTTTTTGATAAATTGTTTCTTAACTACAAAACCCCTATTTCTTCATAACAATGGATAAATGGCATGACAGACAAAGAAAATTTCTTCAAAAACAAATTCTGTAGAGAAGAAAACCTAAAGCATCAGATTTTCAGCCATACATATTCCTTACTTACAGCTTTAAAAATTTGAGGCATCTAGCATTCCTTGTGGTCTGTAACATTAAGAAGTAATACAATTAAGCCTCATTTCTATCAGAAAACATTACACTGAAACAAAACTACCCATCTAAACTTTTGATTCTGATAAATTCAAAGGGTCACTTAGGTGGGTCAGGTAAAATTAGAGTTCCTGATAAATGAACCAAAATATTTTTTAAAAATCTAGAGACAAAAGAATTGTTTTAAATAATTTTATATTTGTTGAAGTCCTCCTATGTGTTAGATATTGAGGTAGCTACTTTCGCACACATTACATAAATTCATTCTCCCAACAACCATATGGGGTAAGAATTATCGTCCTTATTTTACAAATGAGAAAACTAAGGCCCAGTGATTTGCCCATGAACACACTGCTGTAAAAGATGAAGTTAGAACCCCAATTCAAATTTTCTGACCCCAGAGTTCAATGATCTTGCTTTCATTGTATCATCATCACTTTCAAAATTCAAGTACTCTAAATCTTAGCTCTTAAAAGGTGTTCTAATCTTTTTATCTGGGAGAGGCAACAGTTGTGATGAGAGAAGAAAATTTACTCATTATAAAAAAGACTCACTTTGCTTAATCTTACAAATTTACTCAGTCTAACTTAAATGTTTTGGTTCATGCTGTCTACCCCACAGACACCAGCTTACCTTCAGATACACGGCCTACACCAAGACCTCACTCAAGAATCACCTCCTCTAAGAAAGTTTCTCAGATTAAATGACGTGTTCCCCTCCTCCCAAGCTAAAATCCTTCATTACCTCACTGCCTGTATCTAGTTTAGACTACATTATCACATACTCTTGTTCTCCAGTCATGTATCTGGAACCACATTTTTTTATTCAATAACTATTGAGGAATTGTAGATTCAACAGTGAGCAACATAGATAAGGTCCTTGCTATCATGGAGAGTTTACATTGTCCGAAACTTTAACAAAGGTAAAAACAATATAGGGTAAAAGAGTACAATGTTCCAGGACAAGGATTTCTTCCCTACAAGGTCTCTATAGAAAGCTCTCTCCTGTGCAAGCTTAACAACATTTGTCAGGGAAAAAAAATCCCTTCTATTATGCCTTCCAGATGAGAACTTCAACTTCATGCTTCTGTGAGGGTATGTGAGGGGAGAGAATCAACCTGAAAGGATAGATCTGAAATCTCTCAGAGGTTTCCCACATACTGACATGAAATCAGCACACATTGGTCCAGACATCTTTTCCTGTGCCCTACGCACAAGGAAACTATACTTCAGCCACAATTGCTCCAATCATGCACCTCTATTGATTGCTTTGCACCTAGCCACCTTCATTAAGAGTATCTTTCTCAGGGATTTTTTAATTCAAGTTGTATTTGTCTTATTTGTAGGTCATTACTCATAAGACAAAGGTAGGACCTATTTCTCCTACTTTTGAATCACCTAATGCTCCAAGATCATTGCTTCATTTTCAACTTTATTATAATATAAATATTAAAACATACTACAGGTATTAAGATAAAAATTTTCCAAAGTAATATTTAAAAACTACACCTAAGTGCTTATCAATTCTTTGTCTTTAATGCTTCAATTCAAGTAACCTGCTCTTGGAAAATTATTTATAAACTAAACCAAGTTAAAATGTACCACTGGTTAAAATCCTGCAATTCGTCCTTTAAAAAGAAAGATCCTTTTGAAATGCACAGTTTATAAATTTGTAACTTCATAATTTTTTAAATCAAAGCAAATTAAAATATAACTTCATGTACACAGAATTGTTTATTTATCCCGAAAGTATATTTTTAAGGCTCTCAATTTTAAAATAAACCAAGAAACTAAATACTGCCAAATGTGTAAGTGCCATGAACGTGTTGTAAGAAACATATTTGATTGCCTCTAAAATTCAATAATATTCTAATTGAAAAAAATAGCAGCATCTTTCCACAGATCAGATCGCAGACTAGAAACTATCATTTTTCAATGAAAGAGAAATAAATCATGACCGTTTTTAATTAAACAGGCATTTCTAAGCACCTGCGTACAAGGCATTGTGGCTCAAACGGTTCACATGGAATTTGACCGCAACAACTTAATCTCCATAATTAAAGACCTAAAAGGTAGCTCTTATGTTTCATCTGTTCCCTTTTCCAGGACTTTCAACAGGCATACCTTAGTCATTCCACACATAGTTGCTACCAAAGAAAGGAGTAACAAATATTTGAAATTAGTTGTACTTCTATAGAGGACATTTTAAATTGTATGGCCTAACTAACTCTTCCTTCTCTAACGTGTTTTATAAAACTAGAATGATCTTAATATTTTCACTGAGAAACAGGTTCTAGCAAGCATAGAAACGGATCATAGAATTTCAACATAGTTAAGTTTAGATGAAACCTCATAAGAATGGAGAAAATCTAACAAGCAATTCACCCACGTTCCTCCACAATTTCTTGCTCTCTCTGGATAAGAAGAGGCAAAAAAACTGTTCTAAATGATTATTTTGAAAAGACCTAAAGTGGCACTAACTTAGGGGCTAAATTTCAGATGAAGTTAATTTTTAAAACTGCCATACACATGGCATTCTAATACCACTTAGACGTCATTTAAGTATTCCAGCAGCAGAAAGACAAAAACTTAATTACATTATTTATTTAAAGCATATATGCTTATATCATCAGTTAGATAAGTTTACCTTTCTGTTTAAGCAGGAGCCCAAGTTACCTATTATTTCAGAAAACACTTAGATAAAATGAAATTAGGTTATTTCCGCAACGCAAATATTTCTCATAAAGAAAAGTGTTAAATGACTTTTGTGAATGGAAAATCTGCATATACTGTTGCTTCGCCTCGGCGGGTCATGAGTGGGTGGCTCAATGAAACCAAAAGCACGTTCCAAGTGAAGCTCCTTGGAACCTGATTTCACTCTTGAGAAGAGGGCTTAGAAACAAACATTAAATTTAAAAGCACAGTAAAGGCTTCGCCTTTCCTTCTACGTTACAAGAAGGCCCTGGGAACCGAGGTTTGGAGGAACACCACCGTGTCGCTCGGCTCTGCAAGGGCGGGTGCGGTCTGCGGCGCGCGGCACAGCCTCCTCTGGGGCTGTCACAGGAAAACGGGAGCCTCGCCTTAACCGCACCAAGCGACAAAGCGTTCTCTCTCCTGGGCGCGGGGGCTTCTGGCGAAATCTTGCCGCCCGCCCCGCCAAACTTCAGGAGGGGGCAGACACCCAGGCGGTCAAAATGCTCCAACCGCCTCCCACCCGGGTTCCCCAGCCGCTGCTTTGTATGGCTGCAGACTGCACCTACTGTGGGCCCCAAAACACCATCCCGTCAGCCTTTCCAATCCCCAGCTCCAAAAAGGGACAAAGGAGCCAAAGAGGAACTCCTCCGCGCGGAGTGGCTAGGAGTTCCCGACAGCCCGAGCTCAGAACGTAGGGATAAGGGGGCGCAGTCTCCCTGAGGGGTGCGGACCCGCCGCCCCCTAACTCAAGGAACGGCGCGCCACTCACCGGTGCGGAGCCCCTAGAGAGGCGGGACGCAGGGAGCCGGTTCCTCAGGAGTCGGAGCGGCGTCGAGGTCCGGGGCCCTGCACGCGTCGGGTCGGACCCCAACTCTTGGCTGCTGTAGTCGGCGGCAGCTGGGGCGCGAGCCCAGACCGAGGGCGCTGTCTAGCTGCAGCGGAGGCGCTGCCAGCTCGGCCCGCGAGGCAGGCGGGAACTCCGGCTCCGCTGTCCACTGGCCAGAGCGGGCTCCCACCTTCCCTCTGCCTGCCTGCTGTCGGCGGCGGCTACTGCCGCTGCTAAACCTAACGCTACAGCCGCCTGGGCTGCCGCTACCACCGCCGCCCAGCCCAGAGCTCGTCGCGGCCTAATGTTGTCATCGGCCGCGTCGCCGCCTTTCTGGGCACCCAGAGGCGCCACGATCCTTCACATTCTAGTGCCCTCCCCCTCCCGGCCCCGCCCCCTGGATCGCGGGCTTCGACCACACCCTCTTCCCGTCACGTGACAGCGCTCCGAGGCGGCGGCCGACTGGCTTCCCCTGGAGGGCGGGCGCGAACCGCAGGGTAGCACTGTCCACACCTAGTTCTGCAGTAGTGTTATCGCCCTCTAATCGCCTCCGCACGCCCCAGGGGGTCTCGGCGTGCGAACCCATCGCGGTCGGCCGCGCGCCTGCTGACCCACCAGGCCTCTGAACCTGTCTACCCGGCCCTTCCTAACCTGAGGAGACCGCACGGTGGAGCTCCCTGGTTAGGGCTCGGTCTGGACCCCACCTCTGGGACCCGAACGTGAGACTTTCCTCCCCAGCCTTGGGCTTGGTTAAAGTTTTAACCAAACAAAGGGAAAAAGAAGGCATCGTAGGGTACGTCTGGCTTGAAAAGCGTTCAGTAACTACTTGTTCCTATTTCTAGTAGCACATTAACTGTGACATTTAATTTACTGTTTTCCTCATTAGAGGTTTTTATCTTGGGGGAAACTGGTGTATTTCAGTCACGCTGGTATGAAAATAGCCTAGCAAACTTATTTTTGTTTCCAATTATGTTAAGGATCCTTGTGCCAGTTTTATAGTCATTAAGTTATACAGTGTGTTAGGTTGGTGTCAGTTGAAAAGGAAACAGAAATTTGGCAGTTCGTTCCTTTCCCCCCCTCCTCCAGATAAAACCCAGTTCATGACGTTCCGTTTTTAAAAATAAAGTCTAATTGTTGAATTTTTTTTTTAACTCTTGGACTCAACCTTTTGTTTTGCTTTTTAAGCGTAATCGAAGGAATCCTGGAATGGGTAAAATGCTAACCACCAAAAGAAAGTAACAATACAGAAATAAGAGGTAGAAGAGCAGAAAGATCATACTCAAACCCTGATAACAATGAAGGCAAATGAAAAAACTTTCTGTAATAATTAAATTCAAGTCATAACTTATTTTCCCTTCTAGCCCCAGACTAAGGATTTTTTTTTTTCTTAAGCAATTCTCATTACATTTTCTTGACAAGAAGTCAGAAAGCATTGTGATTAGGTAGGTGGATCCGTTGAAATGAATAAAATAGAATTCAGTGTATGTAAACCTTACTATATTTCATAGCAGCTCCAAAAAATCATACACTTTAAGACTCACCATTATTTTATGTTACCCAAGAAAGGAAAAAACGCTGCCAATTAAACTATGCCTTACCACTGATCTTTAATAGACATTTAAGACATATCTTGAATTCAAAGATGTTTCAATGAGTCTTAGAATCTCTGAGATATTGTAATGAACTGATGTTCCAATGAGGAAAAGATTCTATCGGGTTCTGTTCTGAAGTCCGGGAGGCTGTACTCACAGTTCCGATAGACATGAGGGAAGTTTATTCTGTGAATGACACTGTTTTAACAAAGCTAGTAACTTCAGAGTTTTTCAACATATTGAAACCTGTCACTTGTTTTCTAGAGCAGTGTTTTTCAAACCGTAACTCAAAAATTAATTTATTTTTGCATGAAATAGGCTAGGATGGAATACAATATAAAAGATCAGAGTGCATAATATCCAGTAAAGGCAAAAATTGCTTTCTGAAACTTATTGTTTGAGATATGGGGGAAAATGAGAGTGTGTCCTATGTTGTGATCTAAACTGCATTTCTTTTTTTTTTTTTTTTTT
>VBSM01003169.1:399187-415447 GCA_008086735.1 Cheirogaleus medius
AAAAAAAAAAAAAAAAAAAGTTGGTGATTTGGGGAGAAGAACATTAGACCCAAGCCCTTTCTTGCCATCTTTTTCAAATCTGCCCACCCACAATAAATTACATTCTGCTTTGTTCCTCATATATGTAATTAAACTAAAAACACATGGATCAGGATCTAGGCTTGTCTTCTAGAACAGGCCTGAGGCCCAACTCTCATTTCTTTCTACTGTCGCCCTCGCCAAGTGTGAAACAGTGATTCTGCATAAGTCTATCTGTCCTGCAGACCTAACTCTCCCCTGGTGAGTTATCATCCATTTGAACTTAAGAAGCATTGAAAAACATAGTTGTGGCTGTACACTGAACTCATACTGTCCAAACAGCTTTATGGTAAGAAGTTGACATTTTATCTTTCTCTTTCTGGCTTTTTATCAATTGATTCTGAATTCAGAGAGGAGTTAAGACATGTGAGCAGCTATTACTGCCTAAGCCACATGAATGACAGGATAATACTACATTTTTTAATAGACAATTCTATCCAAAAGTAGTTGTTTAATGAGAACCTAGGTCTAGCAAAATACACAGAAAATGAAATCTTGCCAGTCTAACAATAAGGGAATAAAAGATCCAAGAAAAGAATGATAGCAATTATAAGAGGTTCAGCAAAAAAAGGAATTTGTTTATTTATTTATGAATGCCTTCTTGTTCAAGGCAGTGTTACAAGGAGAAGTTTAAAGAGTTGGAATACTTTAAACGAAAGTTACCTGGCACTCTAATTTTCCTGTTTGAGTTTTGAATTGTTATATTTATCAAGGGCAAAGCAATATTTTATATTCAAAGCAGCTATGATTCAATTAATATAACATTTGAGTCCTTACTGCTTGTCAGATAAGCAGTTCCCTCCCATACAATATCTGACTGAATCCTCAAAACAACTCTAGGAGGCAGTATATCAGAATAGTCCAGGTTATGCTGCAGTTGGGGAAAAAACACAATTGTTTAACAAAAAGTTGGTTCTGGTTCTGGATGCAGGCAACTGTCCTCTATGTAACGACATGATAATCCAGTCTGCTTCAACCTTGTAATACCAGAATCTTAACATGAATCCCTTTTTATGATTGCCATAGTAGGGGAAGAAGGACTAGAGAATCTCCTATCAGCCTGTCACTGCCTCATCCTAAAAAGTGACACGTGTCAATCCTACAATATTTCACTGGCCAGACTGAGTTACACGGCCCATCTAAGTGTAGAGTCACTGAGAAATACAGTCAGTCCACCTTGTGCCCAGAAAGGAAAGAGACCTGAATATTCATTAACAATAGCAATACGTGTCATAGTTACTATTACTATTCTCTTTGTACAGGTGAGGAAATGGAGGCTCAGCAAAGTTAAAGTAATTCATCCAAAGTTACATGCAAGGTAAGCAGGAGAGCCATGATGTGAACCTAGGCACTGCGACTCCAGAGCTTGTGCTTAACCTCTGCCTTGCATTACTCCCCAGCACCACGCTAGAGACCTGGCCAGACCTAGTCACCACTGGGGATATTTAATTCAATTCATAAACATTCAGTTCAATTCAAATCAGTATTCGAATTGTATTTGGAGGAGTGTTAGACTATTTGACCATGTAGGTCTCTTTCAACTTTGAGACTATAATATAGACAAATTGGATAACCGTGATGGTTAATTTTATGTGTCAACTTGACTGGGCCACAGTACTCAGATATTTGGTTAAACATTATTCTGGGTGTTTCTGTGAAGGTGGTTTTGGTTAAGATTAATATTTAAATAAGTGGATTTTGATTAAAATAGATTACTTTCCATAATGTGGGTGGGGCTCATCAATCAGTTCAAGGCCTTAAAAAAACCAAAGACTGGCTGGGCGCGGTGGCTCACGCCTGTAATCCTAGCACTCTGGGAGGCCGAGGCTGGTGGATTGCTCAAGGTCAGGAGTTCGAAACCAGCCTGAGCAAGAGCGAGACCCTGTCTCTACTAAAAATAGAAAGAAATTAATTGGCCAACTAGAAATATATAGAAAAAATTAGCTGGGCATAGTGGCACATGCCTGTAGTCCCAGCTACTTGGGAGGCTGAGGCAGGAGGATCGCTTGAGCCCAGGAATTTGAGGTTGCTTTGAGCTAGGCTGACGCCACAGCACTCTAGCCGGGGCAATAGAGTGAGACTCTGTCTCAAAAAAAAAAAAAAAAAAACCAAAGACGGACCTCCCTAGAGCAAGAAGAAATTCTACCAACAGACTGCCTTCAGACTCAAACTAAAGCTCTTTCCTGAGTCTCCACAATCATCTGTGACAATGCCTTAAAATAAACATCTATATCTATATTTATACACATCCTATTGGTTTGGTTTCTCTGATGAATGCTAACTAATATGACAGGGTTAAAAATTAGTCTTCATAAAAGAAGATTGAGAAATGATATTTTACTACATTTTAGATTATAACAAGATCCTGTGCAGTCTTTCTATACTTTGATCTTAGAAGGTTGAGTGAAAATAGAAGAATCCTAGAATAACCTACAAAACTAGGTCAATGTTTATTATACTTTCTATAATATAAGAAACTCATTTATAAATTCATTGATTATAAAGTATATAAATTTTTGCAAAGAACCTTGCAGAATGAAAAAAAAAAAAAGCCAAACAATCTGCCACATTTAGGCTGCAGAATGTGGTTTTGTAATCTGTCTACTTAGGATAGTGCTCCAATTATTTTCACAAATTCAGTGCTGTGAGAATGTGTGGCTAGGTGTTAATTATCATTTTAGAAGGAATTCATCTCTCCTACACAACTAAAAATGCTAACAGACAATTTCCAATTTTAATGTGTTCTCCTATACAAGACGCTATTTTTGGAAGTATTTAGTAGCCTCCTGCTGGCCACACAGTTCCAGAATTTGTAAAAAAAAAAAAAAAATAGTTCCCAGTAGATTGCATATGATAATGATAAACTTATAAGGAGATGTATTTAACTTTTTCATCAAACGAATTCATAATAGATTTCCAGTGCTTATTTGAGATATATAAGTTAATTCAAAACACAATCTTCTTTCTATAATAGACATGGCATATTTTATGTCTCTTCAAATTATTTTTGAAACTATGTGGGAATATTAATAATTTACCAAATTGAGAGGAAAAAACCACCTGTTCAATGACCTTAAAAACTATTTTATCCTGTCTCTGCTATCACCTGTCAGGCTAGTCTTGAACAAGACGTTTTTACTTTTGGGAGTAATAATAAATATGTTCACTACATCTTGATTTTCACTTCCAAGTTTCTTGATGCCACTTTGTAATTTCTTCCTCCTGCCCCTCCCAGGCCTTTCCCATCCTTAAGTAACCACTCATCTGCCTCTGTTACCATAGATTGGTTTGCATATTCTATAGAAGAAAAGAATTTCTAAGCTCATTAGTTTAAGAGACTAAAATGAGATATGGAAAAATGTAAATGTCCTATAAATATATTTTTAAAAATGAGTTTCCCTATGTTGAAACTTAAGGCAGTAGTGTGATGTAGTGGTTAAAGGCTTGAGCTTTTAAGTCAGCAGACTTGTTCTTGGCTCTGTCATTTACTAGCTGTGTGATATTGGGCAAGTTACTCAACACCCTAACTGAGGTTAACAGTTTCCTCATGCACAGAGAAATGGATAATAATAGTATCTATCCTCATAAAGATGTTATGAAATTGCATGCAAAGCACTTAGCTCAGTGCTAGGGCTGTACATACAAAGCACTCAGCCAATGGTAGTCACCTACTTTCAAAGAGCACCAACCCAACTCTAAAAAAAGGCAATGAGAACACTGACCATGTAGTCAGGGGAATATTAAGGTAATCATTTTAAAAGTGGTATATGAGTATTATCATAGCTCACCATGTTAGACATAGTATCCAGCTGACTCTGACTCAAGTCTTTTTCTTAAGCACCCCATTGGTTTTCCTTCCTCATAACTCTTTCCCCAAGTATCATGATATCCCTTTCTTTGCAATTATATCCCACCCCCAAAACATATGACCTTATAGTCATCTCATTTCACCTTTGTGATTTAACCAATAACTTGGCCAGAGTAGAGTGAATGATAGTCACCACTTGAGGTGGCAGATACCATGGAAATAGAGATAATTGAAGAAATTAATGCTTATTTGTGATAAATGTTCTTTAATAATTTTCTCCCTTATATTCAAATATTTCTGTTGTTCTTTTTCGAGTTGTCTAGCTCTGTCAGGTTCATACTTGATAAAGTTCTCTTCCTACAGTGTAAACTACTTGAGCTCCTCTTGCCAGTCTAGCCTAGTTTAGTATCTGGGGTCAATTCTAATTTTACGGAGGAGAGAGTTAAGATGCTGTATCTTGAAAGCTGTATAGAGAAAACACATTTAGTGTGCTTTCTTCCATGAAGTTTTAGCACTGCCTAATTAAAAATAGTCTAGAGAAATATATGGAGGGGGGAATAATTCATGTGTGGGGAGGAGAACCACCTGCTTACCATTCCTTCTAACTTGTAATATACCATTTGTACAAGTTTATTCACTTCCTCTATTAGTCCATCTTCCTCCCAGAAATCAGAGTCTGAGACAATAATTTATGGCAAGTTGTTGATTTGAGGAAGAGATTCCAGTGAATAGGAATGGGCGACTGGGAAAACTAAAACATGGAAGGAAAGAAAGCCAATTCAAAAGTACATATATCAATCTGGACATTGCTATAGGTAACTAGGGCTCATTTTGCTATTAATAGATCTTTGAATAGCTGCCTAAAATTTACCTAGAATTGTCTGCCTGAGTGAGGAAGAGAGAAACATTTATTCACTAATTTTCTTCCTCCCTTGATGAATGTGTAGAGTCCAGGCGTCCTCAAACTACAGCCCGCGGGCCACATGCGGCCCACCGAGGACATTTATCCAGCCCGCAGGGTGTTTTTGCCGCCGCTGCCTGTCCTGCTTAGCAGCCGACTCGTCCTGGGCCCACAGTGCACATGTGTGGAATGTGCACCGCACTCTCGAACCGCCCTCCAACGGTCTGAGGGACAGTGAACTGGCCCCCTGTTTAAAAAGTTTGAGGACCCCTGGTAGACAGATCCTAAGGTAACCCCCAGTGATCCCTGCCTTCTGGTATCAATGACTTTCTTTAAGACCCTCCCCTCAAGCCTGGATAGAACCTGTGAAATGATGCCAACCAGAAGAATATGGCAAAGATGATAGATATTACTCTCATGATTACATCACAGTATATGGCAAATGTGATGGGATATCACTCCCATGATTGTGTTACATTATGTAAGAATCTGCCTTGATAGCACACTCTCTGACTTTCCTGCTGGTCTTGAAGAAGCATATTGCTATGTTATGAGCTGCCTGTGGAGAAGACCATGTGGCAAGGAACTCAGATGACCTCTAGAAGCTGAGAACAGCCTCTGACAGCCGGCAAAACCAAACAAACTCTACCCCGAAGCTGCCAGCCCTACAACTGCAAGGAAATGAATTCTTCCAACAACTTGAGAGAGTTTGGAAGAAGATTCTTTTTCATTTAAGCCTCCAGATGGGAACACAGTCCAGCCAACACCCTCATTGTAGCCTGGAGAGACCCAAAAGTGGGAAACCCAACTAAGCTATACCTGGACTCTTGACCTACAATAACTGAGATAGTAAATGTATGTTGTTATAGGCTGTTAAATTTTGTGATAATTTGTCACACAGAAATGAAAAATTAATACAGATTTTAGTCCCTAGGAGTGGGGTGCTGCTGTCACAAATACCTAAAAATATATCTGAGGCTTTGGAATTCTGTCCAGTAGGCAGACAGTGAAAGAATGTTGAAAAGCGTGATAGAGAAAGCCTAAACCACCATGAACAGATGGTCAGTAAAAATATGGATATCAAGCATTCTGCTATTGAGGGCTCAGAAGGAAGTAAGGAACATGTTATTGGAAATTGGAAGGAGGGGGATCCTTGTTATGTCCTGGCAGAAAACTTAGTGGAATTATCGCTGGCTGTTATGTTGGAAGCAGAACTCATAAGTGATGAACTTGGTTATATAATTAAGGAGATTTCCAAGCAAAGTGTTGAAGATAACAGCTGGTTTATTCTTGTTACTTATAGTGAAATGCAAGAAGAGAGACAAATTGAGGGACAAACTGTTAAACAAAAAGGAATCAAGACTTGATGATTTTAGGCCGGGTGCGGTGGCTCACACCTGCAATCCTAGCACTCTGGGAAGCCAAGGTGGGCGGATTGCTTGAGCTCAGGAGTTCAAGACCAGCCTGAGCAAGAGCAATACCCCATCTCTATTAAAAATAGAAAAAAAAAATTAGCCAGGCAACTAAAAATAGAAACAAAACATTAGCCGGGTATGGTGGCGCACAGCGCACAGCGCACACCTGTAGTCCTAGCTACTCGGGAGGCTGAGGCAGGAAGATTGCTTGAGCCCAGGAGTTTGAGGTTGCTGTGAGCTAAGCTGATGCCATGGCACTCTAGCCCAGGCAACAGAGCAAGACTTTGTCTCAAAAAAAAAAAAAAAAAGACTTAATGATTTTGAAAATCCCCATCCTCCCCAGATGGTAAAAAAAATTATTAACACTTGGAGATGGCTTTTGAGCACTGTCAGGAAAGCCTAATCTAGAGAAAATGCCCATGAGTTGACTCTACAACCTTTTGTTAAAGCCTCAAAAAGATTGAAGATAAGAGTATTCAGTCACATAAAGAGCTATTTTAAGAGATGGCCCTGAGGTTTCAAGAGATCTAAGGATGTGCCTCAGATCCTTTCAATCAACCCATTGAGCCTCCAAGCTTAAGATGTGATTATTTTTTAAACAATCTATGGATGTGGCATTTGTCTAATGGAGTGAATTCCACTGAAATACATGAAGAACCACAAAGTTCTTGAGAAAATTATTTCTGTAGAAAGAGGCCATCTTGGTATAGAAGGAACAGCAAGACTAGAAAATGAAACGAGGCTGTCAGACCACCAAAATTTTACTAGCAGAAAGCAGGCTAATAAAACTACTACTCTGCAAATATACGCTACCTCCCATGAAGAAGGATGTCTCAGATGGTTGAACCAAGAACCCAGGGGGCAAACCCAAGAGCCATGGAAGATCATTCACAATCCTAGGAAGTTTAGAACTTCCAACATATATCCAGTTGTATTTCAAAACTGCTATAGACCAGTGACTCCTTTTTATAGTCTGTTTTTGAACCGAAATGTCTATAGCTATTGTCCTGTGTCTGTCCCACCATTGTATGTTGGGTGCATTGGAGGTAGATAACTTGTTTCCTTAGTTGCACAGGTCCACAGATAGAGAGTAATTGTGCCCCAGGAGCTGCACTTAACAGGTTATACCTAGGAATCTCGTCTGCACCTGGACCTGATTCAGATGATGAAATTTTGGACTTTGACCTGATGTTATAACAGATGAGACTTTTGGAAACCTTGGGAGGTGAGAAAATATATTTTTCATATGAGAGGGCCTGAGGGCAGACTGTGGCAAATAGACTACAGGCTGATTCCCCAGTGATCACCACTTTCTGGTATTAATGGCCTGTGTAAATCACCTCCCATGAATATGGGAGGAATCTATGAAGCATATAACCAATAAAATAAGGCAAATGTGACAGAGCAGCACTCCTGCGATTACATTATGTACTTCATATTGTTAGCAGACTCTCCTGCTGGCCTTGAAGAAACAAGCTGCTATGTTGCTGCCTATGGGGTAGACTACATGGCAGGAAACTCAGATGGACTCTAGGAGCTAAGGACATCCTCCAGCTGACAGCCAGCCAAAATACTAAAGCTTTCAATGCTAAATCCTCTATGAAATACATTCTTCCAGCAACCCGCATGAGCTTGGGAGCAGATTCTTCTTCAGTTGAGCTTCCAGATGAGAACGCAGTCCACCTGATGTCTTGACGGTAGCCTGGAGAAACCCTGAAGCAGAAAACCCAGATAAACTGTGTCTAGAATCTTGATCCACAGAAATTGGAAAATAATGTTATTGTTTTAGGCTGCTAACTTTAGTAATTTGTTATGCAGCAATAGATAACTGATGTATTCAAGGATTGTTTTGGGCGTGTTAACTTTTTGACTCTTCTAGGTTGTACATGCCTGAGTGCAGTGTGAGTTCTCAATGACATCCATGCCATAGCATCAGAGAAGCATGGGTGTGGAAATGATAAATATGTTGTACAGCTGCACAAAACTTGTTGCCATAGCAATGGTTGGTATAAAAGGTAGGCTGAAAGGATATGAAAAAAAATATTCTAATTTGTCTATCCTAAGATAGCACTTCAGGGAGTCTATGTTGCTTTTCTGAGTAGGGGCAATTAGATCATGATCTCTGAAGGGCCTGAGCTCTAATTCCTCTATCTTCAGTGGGTCTTAGTTATTACATTTACTTTTATCACTGGATATGGAAGCAGCAAGAGATAACTCAGTGAATCCCATGTGTTTCATGCATTGGGCTTCCTGTTGTCACTGGGTAGCAGCAACTCTATTTCATATGGATAATCAAGGTCTGTTATTACTACCAAGATAGTAACTTTTTTCATTGCAAAAGATATCTAAAATGACCATGTGGAGTCATAGTTTCCAATTCAGTGGAGATTTAATGTATGCACTCATAGAAGTTGCCTTCATACCAAACAAGTGCTTCTAATCCTGCAAAGCCTAAGAAGGCACAGATTGGAAGCCCACATTCTGCAAAGGAGCCAGTGAAAGTGATGATAAGAGGGGCCATTCCTACAATCACCCACTGGTTTTTAGCTGTATATTCTAGCTATTGGGAACATATCACAATAAATCAGCTGTAGGTTTAAGGCACATATCTTATCTGTGAGAACAATGTCCCATCCTTTTGAAGTGTTATTCCTGAGTGGGTTCCTTAGCTAAGTATTTAATAGATTCCATTGTTCCATAGGATGTCTGATTTCATGTTTATGTACCCACTGTTTCACCTCTTTTATCATAAAATGGGCCTTTTGATCTTAAAAAACATTTGGTAGGACTTGATACCAGTAAGTCAGGTACTCTATCAGCTGTCACATGGTGGTGCTGGCAAAGGCACCTAGGGCAGTGAAGACGCACTCGTACCCTGAAGAGGTATCAATCTAAGTACAATTTGCCATCCTCTCCAGAGTGGAAAGAGTCTACTATAACCAATTTCCCACTGAATGCATGGTTGACTGGTTTCCTTAAGTGATAGTGCCATGGTAAAGGCTTAGCATTTGTCCTTGCTGTTGGAAGACTGGACAAGCAGCAGTGACCATAGTTAGATCAGCCCAGGAGAGAGGGAATTCATGCTGTTGGGATGTATTCCAGCCTTTATCCCTGCCACCATGGCCACATAATTACCATGGGCCTATTATGTAAACACAGACATTGCTGAGAAGAGAGGCTGAATGACTTCTAGATAAGTCCTGTTTAGTTGGTTGTTTGGTTCTTTTTCCATAGCACAGGCTCTCTGACGGGCATTGATGTAACACACAAATTTCTACACACTTTGAGCCTGCTCCAGTAGGTCTATCCATAAATTTATCAAAGATTAGTCCCTCCCTTCCACTTCTACCCTGCTTCGTCAGCATCTTTTTATCTTTTAGGTCAACAATTTGCTTTTTCTTCATTAATTTTGTCTGATCAAAAGGACCATTGCTTATCATCAAGACAAATAATTAGATAATTATTCCTTTACATTACCAAATTTCTCTATAAAAATAACATGGCCCTGTACCTGACAATGTCTAATTCTCTCTTTCACACAAACTACATTTTCAATTTTCCTTGGGATTTGTTCTCTATTTCTCTCACTATATTTTAGACAAGCACAACTGGTTTGGGGAACAACAAACCATGTACAGATGCTCATTCAAACTGAAGCTGTTCCCAAGGTCTAATTCAGTTTATATCAGGAAAACCCAGACAGGAGACTAAACTTGGGCTATTTATATAAGATTTCATTCCTAAAACCTTCTAAATATGACACGATCTCTTTTGGGGCCTGCTCCCCACCACCAGCTCTTCTCCATTTTCTGTCTATCCTATATTTTACCAGTCTCTCTTCTTCTAAATCAAAATCAGTTTCTCCTTGCAGCCCACACTCTTGACTCCTGTACTAGTGTATGATATAGATTATAAGTTGAGACCACCCTGATCTTCCAGTGACAGGGAAAATCATTATATTGTCATTAATTAGAAGGGATATGATTCAGAAGACCAAACCTAGGACCTCAACACTCAAAGTCCACACATTGCAACTAGTCTGGGGGTTCTATTACCAATAAACCCAGGCCCCAGTCTGTCTTCTGACAGACTCAGGACCCATTTACACTCTTACAAATTGAGGAGGATTCCAAATGTCTTTTGTTTATGTGGATTATATTTGTTAATATTAGAAATTAAAACTGAGAAATTTTTAAAAATTTATTAACTCTTATAAAAATAATAATAAAGCCATTACATTTTAACATGAATTATATTTCATGAAAATTAATTTTAGTAAGAAGAGTGATAGTATTTTTACATTTTTTCAAATCTCTTTAATGTCTGGTTTAATGGAAAGCAGCTTGATTCTCATATCTACTTCTATATTCAATCTGTTGTGATATATTGTTTTGGCTGAAATAAATGAAAAAAAATCCAGCCTCACACACATATATAATTGAAAAAGGAAGAAGCATTTTGATAGTTTTTTATAAAAAGTCAATGTAAATATTCTTCTTTGATATTATACCACCCAAACTGTGCAAGTATTGATTTCTTAAAGATTAGTAGCAGCATGGAATCTGAAACCATATGAATGTACATTTTGTAAATTGTTATGTTAAAATACATTGGTGTATCTTGAACTTTGAATGGACCTTTTACCCATGTACTATTTTCTAACATCATACATATAGTTGTTTGGAAAATAGTGATTCATTGAGTTGTATATATCTTCCAAATGCACATTCATTTTGAGATATCGAAAAATCACATTCATTATTATCACCACTGATCTCATCAGAAAAGTTTTCAATAACTAAAAAGTTGTCAAATTCACAGGGGTGAATACAAGTTTTCAAAAATTCTAAATTTTGCTTGAAAGCTCAAATTTTATCATTGGCATTAAATGCTAGAAGTTGTTTTCCTTGATGTGACAGGTTCACTTCACTCATGTTTGAGCAAATATCTGCCACATACTTTATATTTTCTGAATAACTATAGTTTATCTGTCTGTCATTCTTTCAAGTAAAAATGGTTTTCCATGTGAGGGCTATTCAGCACACAAAAATCCTTTTCCTTGAGATAAGCTTTGAAGTTTGGTATATAGCAGGAATATACTACACATTTTGTCTCACAGATTTTTTAAAAGACACAATCAAGGGTTGAGATGTAATAAAATTAATAATTCTTACTATTTTATTAAGAATATTCTAGAAGGCTGGGCGTGGTGGCTCACGCCTGTAATCCTAGCACTCTGGGAGGCCGAGGTGGGAGGATTGCTTGAGCTCAGGAGTTCGAGACCAGCCTGAGCAAGAGCAAGACTCTGTCTCTACTAAAAAAATAGAAAGAAATTAGCCAAACAACCATTCATTCTCCTTGCAGAAGTAAAGATTATTTTCCTGTCTTTGTATCTACCTAATCAAACCTCACATCAATCTTCTAATGACTCTATTTTAATTCTTGATATTGTTACAACCCAATCCCTTCAGGGTAGAATTTTATTTCATTCATTATTCTTTCATTCAAACATTATATATTTATCCGAAAGACATTTTATGCAGATCTACTATGTCATTTCCTGGAGAGATGGCACTTATTTTTGACGTTATAGGGGGCAATATTTGGACAGGTAAAATGAGTGTAAGTTTTTCAAAGTATAAGAAATAATAACAGATTTAGGCTAGGTGCAGTGGCTCACACCTATAAACCCAGTGCTTTGAGAGGCTGAGGCAGGAGGATCGCTTGAGGCCAGGAGTTTGAGGTTATGGTGAGCTATGATCATGCCACTACACTCCAGCCTGGGTGACAGCCTCTTAAAAAAACAAAAGAAATAATAGATTTATGAAGAAAAAAAAAAAACCCACAGGATTTCTTATTGTAAGGCAAGGAGGATGTACATAGAAGAGTAATTAAAGATAGGCCAGAAAGGCAGTGCAGTGTCATTTCATGAAAGGTGTTGAATATCTGAAGTTTATTTGGTAAGCAATGGGGAGCTACTGGGGATGTTTGAGCAGAGGCAAAGGTAAAGGGGTGAAACAGGCTCAATATCAGAGTTTGCATAAGTTTATTTGGCAACTAGATAGAGGAAGAATTTGGCGTGGAAAAGAAACTTAGGCAAGAAAAGCAGGTTGGAGGCCTGAACTAGGGTGGTGCATAGAAACGGAGATGGGTGGAGATAGATTTCAAGTGCAATGAGGAACTAAGATCAGTAGGCGGTGGTAAAAAGTTCTTGTCAAAAATGATCACAGTTTCAGGCATGAATTACTGGGAGAATGGCGATGCTATTAAAAGAAACCAGGAAGTCAGAAAAAGGAACAGTTTGTGTGAGGCAAGATGATGAGTTTAGTCCTCTTCCTGTTAGGCATATAAGTGGCTATACTCAAGGGGGAATTACTTAAAATTTTTTTAGCATTTACAAGAACTGGAACCTTGCAGATATTAGAAGATTGTGGTTATAGCTACACTGGCTTTATATTGTCTCTTTGCAATATAAATGTAAAGGAGGAAAAACACAGTTTTTCCCCCTTTAAATTTTAATTGCCTGTAGAGTTCCTTTCTGGACAAATCTAGCAGGGAGCTATAGCTTTTCTGTGGTCCATATATCACAAAGATAGCTCTTATATATTGTATCTATTATATTTATTGAGTGATTGTATGTCAGTTGTTATGCTAAATTTTATATTTTTTGTCAATTAATTCTCACATCAGCTCTTAGGTATTTATTATCTAGATTTTCATAAGAGAAGTTAAGATGCAAAGATATTAAGTAACTTTCCTAAGGCCAGACAGGGAGCAATGTAATGACATTTGAACCCAGGTTCTTTATGGTTTCAAAGTCTTTCTTTATTTACTCTATACTGCTTAAGTTTTTACTTGTCTTCTTCCCTATTCCTTTTCACATACTGAATAGGAAATAGTGCCTGTTAGCACAGACTATTGGTATTTACTATATGATTGTATCCACGGATGCATTTAGTACCCACTTAGGAGATCTGTCTTAGGAAGGGCTTGTGCTCAGTGGCTCTTTTTCTAGGGGAAGCTACTTTCCCCATTGGGTTGACAATTACTATCCCTTATCTAAGACTGAGAGAGATATTAAGCAATAAAATAAATTTAATTGAAAAATCACCCCAAAAAAGAGCAAATGTAATAGTTTTGAAATGTAGCTAAAGTCATTAAAAATAATAATAATGTAAAAAAAGCTAGGTAAAGTCCTTTGAAATCACTTTAAATTTAGACAAACAGCAAAGAATGTCCTTAAGAACAAGTCTGAACATCAAAGTGTGGAGCTCTTCCTATACATAAGGAAAGACAGAGGAAGAACAGCCTTGGAGAGTCACAAAACAGTTGAATGCTCCAAACAGAAGGCAATGAGCAGGTTTCGTTAAGAGGAAAGACACACCTGTGCTACATGCTTTACATGCACTGCCTGGCACTTGGTGAATGCGTAATACATGTAAATTCCTGCCTCCTCTTTTGTATTTCCCAAAATGATTTTCCACATCTCATTTCCAATATATATTAAAAAATAAAACCCTGAGGAATAAACTGTATCATTCCCAGCATAGAAGTACTTAAGTCTTCACTTGTTGAAGCTCAGAATGACTGGATAATTCTGCAGCTTGATTTCTCTAACCTGGGTGTTCTGAGTTTGCAGTCTCCTTGTAGAATTGATCATCTGTTCTCTGACCATTGCGCTGTGATGATGAACATAGTTTCATCTGGTAGGAAGGGTTTTCCTGCATGGAGTCCAAACTGAACATGGATCTGACATAAGAAAAGGTCTATGACGCTTCTTGTATAACACCATGAAACCTCCCTCATGCAGTAGCTGAGGACACTGCTGTTAATCCCTTTATGCCTCGGGTTGTGTGAGCGACATCTTGTACAGCAAAGATATATCAGTTGTTTAGTTTGAAAGAATTATCAAGCCTCATGGACAGTCTCAGGCATGAGGTAGAGTTTTAAGAACTAGTAGGATTTTTGTAAGCCAAAAAAGTTCTGAAGGTTTGTCAGATATGAAGAAAAGCAAAAGCATGGTGTGATCATGTCACACAAAGGAGACCTGTTTGCTAACAGCATGAAGGGAAATTGAAGGAGATAAGGTTTACTAGAGGTTCAAAGTTCAGATGATGGGGGATGTTGACCAAGACGATTATTAACTTTGACTGTAACCTATTTAAGATACATTTGGTTATTAAGAAGGGAAAAAATTATTTACAAGTAAAGCCACATTACCTTGTCTAAGACATATTCTTCCACCTTTGTTTCAGGCTTCTTCATTCGGTGAAAGGAAAGGGGAGGGAAGTATAATGACAAGTAACTCAGCAGAACCACAGGCCTCATATTCCCTAAAGGAGAGTAGTAAGCGTAGCCCCCAAAACAGTGCAGGTGAATGGTACTTCCCTCTACCAGTGTCTGACAAGAATCCTGGAAACCAGGAAAATTTTCTTACTATATTAAATCCAGACCCTTACAAAATGAGAATACTGTATCTATTAGTCTGCTTAGGCTGCCATAACAAAATGCCATAGATTGAGTGGCTTAAACAACAGAAACTTACTTTCTTACAGTTCTGGAGGCTAGAATCTGAGATCAGAGTGCCTGCATGATCACTTTCCAGTGAGGGCTCTCCTCTTGTGTTGAAGAAGGCTGCCTTCTCCCTTACATGTGTGCTCGCATGATTTCTTCTTTGTTCAAACATTGAGAGAGAGAGAGAGCAAGCTCTCCGATATCTCTTCTTTTAAGTGCATTAATTCCATCATGGGGGTCTACCATTTAACCCTAATTAACTCCTAAAGGGCCTATCTCCAAATACTATCACATTGGGGGTTAGGACTTCAACATATAAATTGAGCAGGGGGCACAAATGTTCAGTCCATAAACTGTTTATGTTGAGATGGTTAAACAGTGCCTCCTAATCGCCTTCATGTAACCACCTATAAAAAATAAGATGGCATTCTGGGAAGGCCAGAATACCTATAAAACAAATTTAAATGGATCTTTATTAGATCCATTATCTATATATCATACTTAATATCCATATTCTATTTGTTCATTCAAAAAATATTTATGAATTACCTATTATATGCCAGGTGATGAGGATATAGTATTTATAAGATAGACACAATTCCTGACCTCATGGAATTTGTAGTTTCCTGGGGAAGACAGGCATTAAATAAATAATTGCATTCATTTTTACCTCTGTAACCTTTAAAATAAATTTCCCTTTTAATGCAAATATCATCTAAGCACTTGCTTTAAAAAAATTAACAAATATCTTTTGAGGTTTTATGCTAGCTCTAGGAGATACAAAAATGGCTGTGTCAAGGAAGTGAAAGTTTGATCTACCTATGAATGTACATTAGTAAAACTTTTCTAGTTTTCACCCTTAAAATCCAATATTGCTGTCTCCTGTCCCTCCTAATGTGATCTAACCTGAATCCCCTTTCTGTAAGCATCCCCATTCACCTCTCACTCCACTTGCACCAATTATAGAATGCCATCACCTCTTACCACGGAAGGCTATCAAAGGACCTGTGAGTTCCTCTACTGAAAGAAATTTCTCTGCCATATTGTACCTCAGCTGACACAAAACAGGCCTTTTCATTCCTGTTTCAGAAAACAGAGAGGCATCTTCTTTGACCTGAGAGTTTATGGAACCGCTGTCATAATAATTAACCAACTCTCTAGGTAACCCCTTAATCCATTAATTTATGAATGGATTAATCCATTCATGAGGGCAGAACCTTCCTGACCTGATCACCTCCCAAAGGTCCTACCTCTCAACACTGCTTCATTGGAGACCAAGTTTCCAACACATGAATGTATGGGGGACAGATTCAAACCATTGCAGACCCATAAGATCCTATTTTAAAATATGGCATGGTGGAGAACTGAACATGAACACCCTGATCCAATAACTTTAGATCTAAGACTTGTCTTTATATGTTAATAAGAGACTTGGATTTTAAAAAATAAATTCCCTCACATTTATAGCTCAGGTCCCTTTAAGGCAGTGTAACTACCATGTTTCCCCAAAAATAAGACAGGGTCTTATATTTATTTTTCCTCAA
>VBSM01003169.1:417266-433448 GCA_008086735.1 Cheirogaleus medius
CCGGCTGTGGGCAAGGTTTCGCGGCTGGTGAGCGCGGTACCGAAGTGGTTAAACAACAAAAATGCATGAGCACATTTACGACTTACATTGCACTCTTTTTCTGCCTCCAGCCCACTCCTCTCTTTGGGGTTCCAAACGGCTCTATCCAACTAGTCTTTACTGATATTTTCATTCATGGAGACATCTGAATTTGAACATGGTTGAAACAACTTTTGATCTTTTCTTCCCCTCCAATTCCACTTCTCTTTCTGTCTTTCCTTCCAGCTTCTCACCCCAGAACCTGGAAATTTTCATTTTTCCACCTTTCCTACCGAATCCATCATCAAATCCTCCTGATTCTTAGCTATAATTTTCCCTTGGGATTACTTTCATAGTCTCCTAACTTGTCTCCCTACTGCGTTCCACACAGCAGAAATAGCATTATTTAACACATGTAAACTAGAACATGTTTTTCTGTTTAAATCTTTCAATCGCTTCCCCTTTATTTAGTATAAAATTTAACATCTTTAAAACAGCCCTACATGACCTGACCTCTTCCTACCTGGGCAACCTCATATCCAGCCACATTTGCGTTTGTTTTCTCACGTCAGCCTCACTGAATTGTATCAATTCCTCAAATATAATCAGTGTCTAGCACAATGCCTCGCTAAAATTCAAACCCCTCCCAATACTGACTGCCCTCAATCAGCTTGTAAAATTAAACCACATATGAAACATTAGCATTAGAAAACTTCCAAAATATTAAAGAACAATTTGTTTTACTATTAATTGACTTGTTTTTCTTGAAAGTAATTGGCTTTTTATTTATTGTAGCAAGGTTTCGGAATGAACTAGTAAATGTGAACAGATAAGAGGCAAAGCAATAAACGATAGTATCCCACTGTATACAACTACCTAGCCCTGTAGATTAGTGCAGATGTGCTCCACAGAAAATAAGTCATTATTTTAGTGTCCTCAGGGTCATAACATGTATGTCATCCACCACAAGAAAATTAACATCTACCTCAGGGATGTTAAAGGCAGATCTTATGGTCTTATTTCAAAGGATGTAAAAGTTCCGTAGGAGAAATTATGAAGGGAACTCCAGGATGTTGGTGAGGTCTGAAGACAATTTAGTGCTTTTGACTAGAAAATTATGAGATAAATTTACCTCAGCCCCTCGGGAGGATTTTTCAGTGTTCTGGTTATCTATAGCTGTGTAACAAACCACCTCAACTTAGTAGCAGAGAACAACAGTCTATTTATTATTATTCTCTCTCATGGTTCCAGGGGCTGAATGGACTTGGCTAAACCCAGTCTTTGTGTGGCTGCAGTCAGACTGTGGCTGGGGCTGGAGTCACTCACAGGTGTCCTCATTCACACGTGTGCAGGTGGATGTGTGCCGCTGACTGGGACCTCATCTGGGGCTATTAGCTAGAATAGGTACATGTGGCCTTTCTATGTGGCCTGGGCTTCCTCACAATAATTAATCAATGTGGGAACATAAAGATCTAGCCATCTTGGCCCAAGTTGGGACAACTCTGAAGGGCCACTCCAGCTCTAGGAGTTCTTTGTGGAGTGAGCTAAGGCTGTCCTTGGGACTGGAACAGAGCTCGACTTCTCCCCCTGCCCACTCCTGCTTCCGTCCCTTGCCTTCCACAGGTGCCAATACCAAGGCACTCTGTAATAAACATCACGCACACTAACTTAGCCTTAGAGTCTGCTCCTGGGGAATCCAGCCGACAACAAAATGAGAACAGTAAATTCAGTAGGGAAGGCTACCTAGTGAGAGACAAATGAGCTGTAACTACACGGGGCCAGCCCCTGTGGGTGCCAGGATTTCCATTTGGGGGCTTGGGAGCAGCATTCTCCTGTGTATATGTTTGAGGGTGGGGTAGGGGTGGAGTTCACCTTGAGAACTTGTTTTGAAGTGGCTTGTATACAAGTACATTCTGACTTAGACTGCATACTTGTGGACCTGTCTGGGCAGCTCATGGAGATACAGGGATAAGAATAAAAGTTCCTGCACACACGTATACACTCCCCTCCCACCCTACCCCAGCCACTCTTAGGGTAGCCATCTAAGGTTGGCTGTAATAGTGGTGGCATTCTCCAGAAAGTCTGAAGAACCGAGGCAGTTAGCAGAGTGTCTTGTGGCCAAAGAGGAGCAAGAGAATAATCACGGAGCAGAACCAGAGCCTGCAGTGGCAGGACTGAGGGAGGGCACAAAACCAGTGTACTCACTGCCCGAACTGATTGTCCCATAAGAAGATTCACCTGAAGACTTTAAAAAGCTTCTTGGAGCCTATCGAGAATCAGCCAAAATTCAGAGCTTCAAAACACACTATCTCCCAAATATTAGTATGGTGGACTCTCCTCATTTCATTTAGATTTTTACTCACATATCACCTTTTCAAAGAGGCTTCCTTGATCACTCACTTTACTTAAACTAGCACCCTCTTCCTTTTCTCCCTTTATACTGTTTTTATTAATATTTTTCTTTATACTGCTTATCACCACTTGACACAATTTTGTGTATTTATTTATTTGTTGGCCATCTCTCCCACTACAATGTAATCTCTGGAAGGGCAGGGAATTTGTCTATTTTGTTGATCCCTGTATGCCAAACGCCAAGCAATAGCAAGAACTTAACAGATATTTGTTGATTGAATGAATGAATGGGTATTTATTTGGGCAATCAAAATTTCTCTAATTATTTATATGCAGGGAGAAATTCTAAATTCTCCCAGCTATGGAAAAGATAAGCAACAGCAACTTTTTACTGCACATTTCCTAAACTTTTATTTTATATCTTTGAAATTAAGAGACTAGATTACTATAATAAACTAGGTAGAAGAAAACAGATTACTCTGTTAAAAATTAAACATACATGCTCAAACCTTAGTAAATTGAAAAATGCCTCTTTTTCCTTTGTTTCGCTCCATTTGTTAATTCCTATAAAACAAGACATCATTGCTTCTCAGAGCTTATTAGCTTGAAAATACCCTTTTAATTTTTAGTAGAGAGTTCACGTGGGTCAGAATGACACGTAAGCATGTGAGCTTGTTTCTTCCAAATGAATCAGTGGAAATGGGAACACAAATTTATTTGAATGGGGTTGTCGATGGAGCTGCCTTGAAAATACCAACCATCACAAGTAAGGATTGATAGTAAGCCTGAAATATATTGATACAGAGTACATCATATTTCCGATGGAATGGGGTGGTGATTTTACTCGTCAAAGGTATAAATGCAATCACCTGAGATAGAATCATTTTTTCCGAGAATATGTTTATGAATTGGAGAGGCATCTGTAGAATATCGTGTGCACCTGGTCCTCCAGCTTCCCGGGAACTGCACTCTTTCTCCATATTCTGGGGACTTGGAGCTCGCCTCCCCAGTCCATATGAAGATTATTCTTCCTAAACTGTGAGACTCTTCCTCCATTCTGGGAGATGGAGCTGGACCAATAAGACTGCTCCCCTTGAGATTTGGAATTGGGACTGAAGATTTAAGCTCTTTTGAACAGAGAAGATATAACTTAAAGAAGGAGTTGCTGATGGTGACATTTTTTGCTCTATGGCCTGGAAAAAAGAAAAAGGCAGCATGCAGGGATTGAAGAATAGAGGAGACTTGGAAGGAAGCAGAGACCCCGGATGGAGAGCCCTTTGATTTCCCAACGGTGCTCAGAGGCACTGGTTCCAGTTGATCGCTGAGGTCCTGCTGCATCTCTGCCTTCACTTCTGTGAGATGACCTCATTCCTTATAATAAATTCCTTCTCCCCCCTAATCTATCTCAGTTGGATCTCTGTCACTTGCCATCAAAGGTTCTAACATACATGCATTTTTAGTAAGTTTTAGGCTTCTCAGGCCTGCCTCTTTCTCTTCGACTGCCCCTGAGAAATCCCAGAAAAACAAAGAAGAGAAGGAGGTGTTCCTTCCTCCCTTACAGAGAAGCAGACACTGTTGAGCAGCACAAAGGTATGTCTCATAAAGAGGTGACTTGAGGACATTCACAAAAGTACTGGTCTTAATTTTCTGTGCAGTTTGGAGACAATTGTAAAAAATGTATAATCCCGATCTGTCTACTGATATTAAAAACTCTGTTTGGAAGATGGTTGTACAAAGGAGCCTTTAAAAGACAGCCAGACTTGAGAAGAGATTGCTGCCATGTCCTCTGAAAAATTTCCTACAACCTCCTCCAGCAGTCTGCAATTCTAACTGATTATTGTAATAATTTGTTTCCCTAATAATTGTATTAAAACTGACATCTCCACTTTCAAAAAGGCAATTAAATGTTTGCTAGGTGTCTTTGTTAAGCCTGAAGAAGAGTTTAAAATGGCCTTTCCTTCCACTTTGTGCACAAATGAATAGCACATCCATGACTCTCTTGGTTTCCTTATTCAAACAGATAGGTGATAGTTTTTGTCTCTAACTGGAATGGGTCAGCGTTGCACTTACTTCCCATTCCAAACCCATTCTTACTGCTATCACCCAACTTAGCTTCATTAACTGATCCCTAATACTGGGAAAAGTATTTGAATTTCATGAGTCCTTATTTTCCATTATTTCCCAAACCATTTTAAAAGATGAGTGTTTTCATTTCTGTAGTGTAGGCTTGCAGCTTATCAGGATTCACAGGGGCTGAGTGTGAGAGCTACTTGAAGAAAAAGTAATTTGATTTTTGTGGTCTCTTAGGGAAGTGGAAAACTCTCTGCTAAATTTCATTTTGTGAAGAAAGAAAACTCATTTTGGGGTGCATGTACAAATAACATTTCTTATTTGGTGCACTTTAGTGGAGTCTTCTGGATTTTAGAGATTTACCTGGCTCTAGAGTTTTTTTGTTTGTTATGTAGTCCGGGCCTGGGGAACACACAGTGAAAAAGAGAAAATTATTAGTGAATTGGAGCCTTGTGTCTTTGATGAAACTAGTCCAGGACAACCCTTAGCTGAAGCCTCCCTAGGGCTACTCAAGTGCTCATTTTCTGTTACTGCTGTCAAAAGAATGGACTTTGCCTTCTCTTCATTTCCTTGTCCATACTGGGTTATCTATCACGTAATATTCAGCCACACAATTAAGGCACAAACCTATTATGATGTATGTGGGGAAATCTTGATATACACATTGTATACATAAAAGTAATCTGATTCACAGACTTATTTCTTCATTTTCTTCCAGTCCATGTAGAGCACTCTCTTACTTCTCCTGACTTCTTAGGAAGTGAGATTTTTTTCCTCATTGTTTTCTTCTGGTTAATTTAATTTTATTGTTTTTAATTTTTATGGATACATAATAGCTGTATATATTTATAAAGTACATGTGAAATTTTGATACCAGGGTATGATGTATAATGATCAAATCAGGATAATTGGGATAACCATCATCTCAAGCATTTATCATCCTTTATTTTTTTAATATTTTTGTTTTTAATTATTATGAGTACATAATAGTTGTACATATTTATGGGATATATGTGATATTTTGATACAGGCATATAATATGTGATAATCAAATCAGAGTAATTGGGGTATCCATCACCTCCAGTGTTATTATTTCTATATGTTAGGAACATTCTATTAATAATAATTGCACCCCTTTAGTTATTTTAAAATATATGATAACATTATTGACTATAGTCACCCTGTTGTGCTATCAAATATATGATCTTGTTCATTCTGAATATATTTTTGTTCCCATTAACCATCCCCACTTTATTCTCCCCCTCACTGCTACCCTTCCCAGCCTCTGGTAACCAGTATTCCACTGTCTATCTCCCTGAGATCAATTCTTCTAGTTTATAGCTCTAACATATGAGTGAAAACATTTATCTTTTGTGCTTGGCTTATTCCACTTAATATAATGCTCTCCAGTTCTATCCATATTGTTGCAAATGATAGGATTTCACCTTTTTATGGCTGAATAATATTCCATTGTGTATAAGTACCACATTTTCTTTATTCATTCATCTGTCAATGGACACTTCTGTTGATTGCAAATATTGGCTATTGTGAATAGTGCTAAAATAAACATGGGAGTGCAGATATCTTTTTGATATACTGATTTTCTTTCTTTTGGATGTACACCAAGCAGTGAGATTGTTGGGTCATATGGTAGCTCTATGTTTAGTTAGGAGGAATCTCCATACTGTTCCCCAAAGTGGTTGCACTAATTTACATCCCCCTCAACAGTGTACGAAGGTTCTCCTTTCTTCACATCCTCGCCAGCATTAGTTATTGTCTGTCTTTTGGATAAAAGCCATTATAACTGGGGTGAGATGATACCTCCTTGTAGTTTTGATTTGCACTTCTCTGATAGCTAATGATGTTAAGCATTTTTTTTCATATATCTCTTGGCCCTTTGTATGTCTTCTTTTGAGAAATGTCTATACAGATCTTTTGCCCATTTTTTAATCAGATAATTTGATTTTTCCTCTTGAGTTGTTCAAGCTCCTTATATATTCTAGTTATTAATTCCTTGTCAGATGGGTAGTTTACAAATATTTTTTCCCATTTTCTGGGTTGCTTCTTCACTTTGTTGATTGTTTGTTGTGCAGAAACTTTTTAGCTTGATGTGATCCCATTTGTCCATTTTTGCTTGGGATCCCTGTGCTTTCGAGGTATTACTCAAGAAATCTTTGCCCAGGCCACTGTCCTGGAATATTTTCCCAATGTTTTCTTCTAGTAGTTTCATAGTTTCAGATCTTAGGTTTAAGTCTTTTATCCATTTTGATTTGATTGATTTGATTTTTGCATATGGTGAGAAAGAGGAATCTAGTTTCATTCTTCTGCATATGGATATCCAGTTTTCCCAGCACCATTTATTGACAAGACAGTCAGTCTTCTTCCCTCTAATTGTGTGACCTTGAGAATTCTCCTAACCTCTCTTAGAACTCTGTTTCCTCACCCAGAAAGTTATACCTACCTCATAGGCTCATTGTGAAAATATAATAAAATAACATATTTGTAAAGTATTCAGAGTGGTGGCTGGCACAAAATAAGTGCTCAGTAAATAGTAGCTAATATTATTATTTCCATGGAAACTCTAAAGTGTTTGAAGATGGGTTCCCCCACCCCCACAGCAATTCATTAAGGAAATACTTCCTAACCTGGGAATTTTTGTCTTCATTGTTGTTAATTAGCATTCACATAATTTAATGTTCCAAATAGTCTGGCGAAAAAGTATTTGCAAATTTAATACCACTCCTGACAGAAGGTAGGTGCTACAACAAAGCAGGAATAAGGAGAGCATAAGTAAAAGAGCATACTGATGAGATAAATAATGTGAGTTAAATAATGTCGGCGACCCAAATTATGGAACTGAACACTGAAGTAAGACTGTGGGTGGATAATGTGGTGACAATTAAATTCCCTTATCTGTTGTGCATGGACTTCCTCTTTGGTAGAAATGCCTGGAATTGCTTTGTTTCCATGTAAGAATTTTACGGTGTTCAACTGGCATCCTGAAATCTTTGCAAGGGGTTACATGCTGTTCCAAACATTCATGAGGAAATTGACTATTTGAATTTAGGAATGCATTTTCCCATAAAAAACTTTATTTAAATAATAATTCACTTTTGAGGTAAGGCCACTAACTGAATCCATAATGCAAATTAAAAATCAAATATTTCAAAATAAAAAGGCAGTTTGAAAAAAGAAAAAAACTGATGCAATATTGGTTTTTAAACAAAAGAGGAAAATAAGGCATTAGTCTACGAAGCAGCAGCCCCAGGTTCAGTCCTCTGCTCTGCTACTCTCTGGTTGTGTGAATCTGGCCAGATCATTTTAGCTCTCTGTCCCTCACGTTCTTTATCTGTAAAATGAAAGTGTAGAAAAGGTTGTGGTAAAAGTACTTTTTAAAAAAAAGTCCTTTCTGTTCCCGTACCCACTAAAAGGAACTGAAAGAAGATAATCCGAAGAGGAAACCCTGTCTACACAGAAACTAAGAAAGGCCTTAACCTTATGGTATGAACTTAAACACATCATCCACAAAGAACATCACCTGAAGTAAAAGAAAAGAGAAGCTAGGTTCTGATGCAGGCTTCTCTTGCTTCTGGACACATGCAAACTAAAGATGAGATTGAGGCATGTCTAAATTCTATCCAGGTTAGAGGAACGAGGGCTTCGAAGGATAATTGAACTTTAGGAAAGACAGCAAACACCCTTCTTTGAAACATTCCCCTGCTTCAATGTCTCAAAGAGACAATGACATATCCACAAGTTCTATTTAGGATGGATTTGAGGATGTAGACTGGTTGGAGGAGGGGTGTTAAAGCTGATTTTGCAAAGTACTTTACATTAGACCGAGAGAATGTCAGAGGTCAACATCAAAGACAGGGTACTAATAAAATTATGGGGCCAGAAATCCCCAGGTACCGCTTGGCTCTGTCATTGACAGAAATAATGGGACAGGAGGAGGAAGCCCTCAATAACAGAGAAACTTTTCTCTTCTTCTTAGAATCTATTTGGAGTGCAGTCAGTGGGAAAACACCAAAATGACACTGAAGCCCCAAACTCAGAGCAGCTGACAGCTGTGCAGCCATTTGTCCCTCACTTAGTGTCCCTAACATGACAAGAGGAGAGAGACTTGGGGCCACAGACGCCCAGAAGTTAACCCATCTCATGGTGAGGAGAAGTGAGACCTATCGGAGAGAATGAAAATGTGCCACGCCCCATTGTTGAGGGCGCCCACCCCAGCTGCTAACACAGGCCTTGGCTTATGGTAAGAACAGGTACAGATGAAGGAGGAGGCCCAGCTAGGCAATCAGCAAAGGGCTCCCTGTGAAACAGATTTCAGGTGGCAAACAGTGGAGACCTGTAAACGAAAGAGTTAAACTCTAAATGAGTTGTAAGTTTTCTTCCAAAACTAATATCCTAGGAGTCTATGGATAAGAAATCTTTATCACAAATGTTGGTGCTTATAGAAATACAGATTAAAGTGGAAAAGAAAAAGGTGATAAGTGAGGACTTCATGGTGATTCTGAGGTGGGCTTTGAGCACTTTCAAACACTTTGAATTCAAGCTTTTTGTTATCATTGATTTTATCCTCACCCTAAAGGCTCTCCTAGCAGGCCATAGAGCTGTCCAACCAGGAGCACAGCCCACTCTTGGCCTGTAAGAATGCTGTGGGGGCTGTGCGTCCACCTGGAGGTTATCTAGAACATCAAGCAGACAACCACCACCTCTGATGAGAAGTTGCAGCTGATTAAGAACTCTCAGGGGAAAGTGGAGTCTGAACTAAGATCCATCTGCAAATGTTGGGTAAGTATTTAATATCCAGTGCAACTAAACCAGAGAGTAAAGTCTTTTATCTGAAAATAGAGGGAGATTACTTCCAATACCTTTGTTGCACGTGGTGATGATCAAAAATAAATGATGGACAATTCCCAGGGAGCTTCCCAAGAGGCATTTGATATAAGAAAGAGATGCAACCCACACACCCAATCCACCTTGGGCTGGCTCTTAACTTTTCTGCACTTTATTATGAGATCCTTAATAACCCAGAGATTGCCTGCACACTGGCTAAAACCACTTTTGAGAAGGCCATCCCAGAACCTGATCCACTGAGTGAGGACTCATATAAAGACAGCACCCTTATTATGTAGTTGTTTATACAGGCAACCGAACATTATGGCCATCACAAAGTGCAAGGAAGAATGTGATGTGGCAGAAGGGACAGTAAGTGCATACAGAGTGTCATCGTTTTTCCCTGCAAGAAAACTTTTTATACATCATTATTACATATCCCACTTGGATTTCCTATAGCGGCGGTTCCCAATATTTTTGGCACCAGGGACTAGTTTCATGGAAAACAATTTTTCCACGGACTAGAGGGGGCGGGAGCGGTAGGGGAGGGAGCGGATGGTTTCAGGATGATTCAAGCACATTACATTTGTTATGCAGTCAAACCTCTCTGCTAATGATAATCTGTATTTGCAGCTGCTCCCCAGTGCTGGCATCACCGCCTCAGCTTCACCTCAGATCATCAGGCATTAGATTCTTGTAAGGAGCACGCAACCTAGATCCCGCGCGTGCGCAGTTTCTCATAGGGTTGGTACTCCCAGGAAAATCTAATGCCGTTGCTTATCTGACAGGAGGAGGAGCCTGCGCAGTGATGCGAGTGATGGGAGCGGCGGTAAACACAGATGAACAGCTCTGCTTGCTTGCCCCCTGCTCACCTCCTGCTGTGCAGCCCGGTTCCTAACAGGCCACGGACAGGTACCGGCCCACAGCCGGGAGTTGGGGACCCCAGTCCTATAACAAAGAAACCCATTTATGTGTGTGGGATCAACCATTTATTATCTTTTCACACTGCAGCTTTGGGAAAACACTACTCCTTCATTTACCTTGGCCTTTCTGGTGCACAGTTACTGCTGTAGGAAAGTATTAATGGCCTCATTTTATGTAAATACAAGAAACCTCCAAATACTTATATAGAGGACTAAAAATGCATCTGATGTTTAAGTAATCTGAACTAATCCTGCAAGCGACTGTCTTTTGTATTACTGTGAAGATACAAAAATATAGTTACTTAGAATTAAAATGTGTTCTACACAACTTCTTAATTTTTTCACTCCCTCCCTTACTCTGCTCCAGGGGTTTTCCTTTCAGTAAGCAACTTTTCCATGCTCCTAATATATTCCTTTTTAGTATGAATCCGGAAGTAGTATATTGAGTGGAAAAGCATTTGACATTTCTGGGCTGGGGGAATATGAAATACCTCCTACAGAATAGTTTATGGAGGTCATCTACATCTGCGACAGCAGGGAGTTTTCTTGTTCACTCTTTATTTGCTGCTATTTAAGTTGGCAACTTCCCTTCTTAATAAAAATTCACTTACACCTCCTGCCTTTATAGTTCTGGTATTCACCTTACTTGTAACAGAAGTAGCCCATTGCTGCCAGGATACAAGCATTGTTTTTGGCAAATTAAAGTGTATGTCATTACTTAATACAATAGAAAAGGGAAACAAAGTACACAAGTCCAAGTCTAAAACTTTAGTACTTTTCCATGCAGATCTGTGCACATGTGACAGGGTGTCTGATTGTTATTCGGAGAGCTGGACTACTGTTTTGTGTTGCTAATCATTGACTATAGTTCCATGAAAGCCTCGCAAAAATGTTAATGCCCTATGTGATAAGATAGTAACATTTAAAAAATTACATTTTGTAAACCATTTACTATGGCTTTATAACAACTACTTAGTCATGTTTTAAGGGACAAGTGAATTTGTTACTTTCTGAAGTTTATTGATAGTTTCCTTATATCTTTTGCAAAGTGTAGTAGTGATACCCGTATTTCTGCATTGTGATACCCCTTGTCTAGAAATGCCTGGAAATATATAAAATTGGACAACATTTTTTACAGTAAATATTTTACCATAGATCAGTCTCTTCCCCAGATATAAATGATACATGTTAAGTTTTGTCAGGAATAAAGTGAATATTTAAAAACTGGAAATACAATGTAGTAGGTATAGGACCGAATCCTACAAGGAGAAGAAATGAGTATAGGGAAGGTACTGGGTCAGGCAGTTCCCCATGATGGTCAACAGGTGGCACTAGCGTAGCTTGGATGCCAAATGGAACAAAGGGCGGAAACAGATACTTGGAATCAATAAGGCTTTGGGTGAAAGTGTCAGGGAGGCAGAGACTGGTTGTTTATATTTCACTGTCATTACCTCTCATTCTAAATTGTTCATTGTTTGAATAGAGGGACACTTCCAACTTTTGGTTGTACCGAACCTTTCTGTGCCTTGGAAAAATGGATATAATAATGATGCCTATCTCATAGCTTTATTGTGAGCTTGTGAGAATAATCAATTAATGTATGCAAATGCAACAGCGCAGATTGCAGAGTAAGTGCTCAATAAATGTCAGCCATTATGACTGCACAATGACCATGAGGCACATGTAGTAGGAATTCAACAGGTATTAGTGGATGCATAATTGGATGGGATGCTTATAAGCCTGATGTTGTAACGCAGAGACTGCCTAGGATTAAGATATCCATAAAATAGATTGGTAGAGGAATAATCATTTACATTGATGATATGGCCCTTTACTTTAAAAAGTATATAACCTCAACAGTTCATTCAAATGGTATCACCCTGAGTACCATTTAGAATTATGTATACCTCATTGAGTCTTTCCAGAGGTATATTGGTCAGATAAACCTAAAACAGTAATAAACACTGCAAAGCTAGGCAAACCTATTTTGGTTTATTCCTTTGGTAAGAAGTGTTAGTCCAGGCTGGGCGTGGTGGCTCATGCCTGTAATCCTAGAACTCCGGGAGGCCGATACAGGAGGATTGCTTGAGGCCAGGAGTTCAAGACCACCTGAGCAAGAGCAAGACCCCGTCTCTACTAAAAACAGAAAAATTAGCCAGGCATTGTGGCACACACCTGTAGTCCCTGCTACTTGGGAGGCTGAGGCAGGAGGATTGCTTGAGCCCAGGAGTTTGAGGTTGCTGTGAGCTAGGCTGATGCCACAACACTCTACTCAGGGCAACAGAATGAGACCAGCCTGAGCAAGAGCAAGACCCAGTTTCTACTAAAAATAGAAAAAATTTAGCCGAGCATGGTGGTACACACCTCTAGTACCAGCTACTCGTGAGGCTAAGGCAGGAGAATCCCTCGAGCCTAAGAGTTTGAGGGTGCAGTGAGCTGTGATGACACCACTGCACTGTAGCCCAGGTGACAGAAAGAGACTGTCTCAAAGAAAAGGAAAAGTGTTAGTCACAGCCATGTTCAGCTCTGCCTGGACACAGGTAACAAAGACCTCCAGCTTTATGAGCTCAGTTGTGTCGTTACCTAGAAAGGCTACTCAAGATGGGCAGAATATTGAAAGAAAGAGGCTAGAACTAGTGGATCTGTGAGGAACTCCAGAGTATTTGCTCAGCCATCAAACTGCACTTTCCCTTCCTAACATTTTTGTGTGTGTGTGTGACAGGGTCTCCCTCTCCCTCTGGCCTGGGCTAGAGTGCAATGGCATCACCACAGCTCCCTGCAACCTCAAACTCCTGGGCTCAAGCGATCTTCCTGCCTCAGCCTTCTGAGTAGCTGGGACTACAGGCATGCACCACCACACCCCGCTAATTTTTCTATTTTTTTGTAGAGAGAAGGTCTCATTCTTGATCAAGCTAGTGAGCAGGAAAAATTGGCATGAAAACAAGGAAGCCAGGTAGAAGTCCCACTCTAAGATCTGAACTTGCAGAATCAAAAGTTAGGGAGGGTGGCCGGGCGTGGTGGCTCACTGACCATCCTAGCAGAGGCAGGCCCTGCTGCTGGGCTATCCTTCCCTTTCCTTGCCCATGCCCATTTCCACCTTCTTCACCTTTCTTTCCCTACTGGATCAGAAAACCTCATTCATAGCTGATAGGCAGGGAAGACTGGAAGGGAATAACAGAAAAGCAGATATTATAAGAAAGAGAAATGATAAGAATACTTTTAGCCCTAGAGATGTAGATATAATACTGTGCATAAGAAATGGAAAACAAACAAAATTATTTTGAAATTTTAACATGAGAGGGGAAATACCATTTCATATAGAGGCAATATAGAAATAAAAAGGGATTCAATTCTGTTTGAGTGCTGCCTCTTCCACTTGCATGTTATATGACTTTGCATAAGCTTAAGCTCTCTGTGTCTCAGTTTCCTTATCTATACTATGGGGTTATAAAACAGTTTATTTTGCAGGGTTGTTTTGTGGAGTAAATGAGATCATGCATGCAAACATGCTCAATTTATGGGTGAGGTCTGTCCTGCCCATGACCAATTCTTAGGTTAAATGTGGAAAAGTAAAACTCCATTGGCTGGATTTAGCTCAAAGATATGTTTTGTTTGGTCTTGTGTTGCTTGTCCCCAAGACCACCCCCGGGTTTGATGATTCAGTAGGAGGATTTACAGGACTCGGCATGGAGTAATACTCATGGTTATGATTGGCAAAAGGATACAAAACAAAATCAGCAAGGAAAAAGGCACATGGGGCAAAGTCCCCAATAAACCAGGCGTGAACTTCCAAAAGTCCTCTCCCATGGAGTCACACAGGATGTGCTCAATTGCTCCAGCAATGAGTTGTGACAAAACATGTGAAATGTTGCCAACCAGGAAGCTCATTAGATTCAGTGCCCATGGTTTTTATTGGGGGCTACTCATGTAGGCAACCTATGCCAGGCACATATCCAAATTCTAGACTCCCAGAAGGAAAGCAGGTGGTCAGCATAAACCATATTGTTTGAACAAGCAGTTTAGGCACAGGGAGTCACTGTTACCAGTTCTGGGAATGGTGGGAACCCTCCTGAGATCCAAGTTCCCAAATGTCAGCCAAGGGCCAGCCTTGTCAGCAGGACTTTCTAAGGATAAGCTGTTCGGACTGCTATGTTAACTCTTTTTTGCATAGACCTGAACAGTGTCCATGCAGAGGTTTTTTTGGTGTTATTTTGTTTTGTTTATTTATTATTGCCATTATTATTCTTTTACTTAGTTGCCATCCTTTAAAAATTAAGGAATTTCACTCAGGATTTCCAGTTTTTTGAGAAAAATTAGATTTTGTGGCAACAATAGCTCCATATTCCCACAGGTCAACAATTAATAGTCCCCTTTAGATAAGGCTTCCTGTTCCCTTAAATTCCCCCTAGTCTCTACCACTCCCAATAGTATTTCCCACATTGAGTGCCAATTGCCATTTACATCATGCTTTTGTGAATCTGGCTGTGGGACGCTTGAATGAGAAATGGCCAATTAACCGAGGACAAGAGAAAGAAGTAGGCATGCAGAATACCACCGAGTCATGATAATTAATATTATAGTAATGCAAGTGGGTCGTGGTTAATGAATTCCTGCTGTTGAGGTCCCCAGAAATGCCATGAATTCAGAATTCCTCTTTGGCATTCCCTATTAGAGCAGTTACTTGTGGGTACACTTGGATTGCTATGACAACACTTTTATTGCTGCATGTAATGAGTCTCCTTTATTTAAGCTAACTTGAGTCAGTCTTTGTTCCTACCCACCCAAAGATCACTGGCTGGAGTGGTGTAATCATATAAACTAATCATTGCATATTGTCAGTAATACTTTGTAAATGGAAGTTATTGTTATCATCCCCACTAAGACTTGTTATAGTGAACTAAAATATATCAACAGAAAGGCAAATCTTGTTTCAAAGGTAATAAATTCAATGAATATTCAAGTATTTCTACATATCAGTGTATCCACTTATTTATTAACTCAACTACTATATCATAAAATAAAATTTTATCTTTATATTTCTAGCAACTACGAAAGAACCAGGCATGGAGTTGGATTCAGTAAATGTTTCCTAACATTATAAAGTTCATCTATCAGGAAATCTAGAAACTCAAGGATGGAGATAATGAAAATCATTCTGTTCATGGTAAAAAGGGGAAAATGCAAGTGCTATAATTGCAGGAGTATGCTGCATGCCACCCAACCTCATGCTCTAGATGCTGCTTTTCTGATTCCAATTATAAAAGCCACACAGATACATGTTCTAAAGGAAGAACTGCAATGATTCCAATATCTGTTGAAAGCTTCATTCTACTAAAAGTAAAGAATATGAAAAGTTCATTACTTGACTTCTTGATAACTTAATTCCTCAGAAGACTGAGGAAGCAATTAGAGGAACTTAACCTATAGACTTGACATTTATTAATAAGGAAGAAATGGTTATTGAAGCAAACAGAAGCTATGGGGACACCAAGAAAAGAGTCAGTGCCATACAGTTCAGTATCCCTTATCAGAAATGTTTGGGACCAGAAGTGTTTTGGATTTTGGACTTTTTCAGATTTTGGAATATTTGCATATAGATAATGAGGTATCTTGGGGATGGGACTCAAGTTTAAACATAAATGAATTTTGTGTTATATATCCCTTATACACATAGGCTGAATATAATTTTATACAATATTTTAAATAATTTTGTACATGAAACAAAGTTTTGACTGCATTTTGACTGCGACTCATCACAAGAGGTCAGGTGTGGCATCATGTCAGTGCTCAAAAAGTTTTGGATTTTGGAGTATTTTAGATATCTGATTTTCAAATTAGGGATGGTAAGCCAGTTTTAGAATTGGACACTGGGAATAGAATCTGATTTTGTAAGTATTCTTTTAGTATAAGTGGCAGCAATTCAATTTATTTATTTATTTATTTTTATTCCATCTTGTAATGGGGGTACAAATATTGT
>VBSM01003169.1:446665-458997 GCA_008086735.1 Cheirogaleus medius
TTTCTGTTCCTTTTTTTTTTTTTTTAAATTTCAGTATTTGTTTTAATATGCTGATTTTTATTAGGGCCCTACATTTGCCTGGTTTTATGTTTGCACTTAGAGCAATACTAGTTAAAATAACCCTTTGGGCCTTTCTCTTCATCCCTCACTCCCTCCTCCAAGTGAATTACCTAACTAGTGAGCAGGCCTGCCTCAGCCTCTCTCCCTCTTTCTTTCTTTCTCTCTCTTTCTCTCTCTCTCATGCACCTGCCTGAGGTAAGGTGCCTTCAACTTGTTTTCCCATTCAGTGAGCATCGTATTGAGGCAGTCTGCTCTGTGAAAGAGAGGCCAGTGATGGAGGGGCTAAGTCTGTTTAACTCATAGTTGAAATAGTAGGAAGCTCACCTTCCATGCTTCAATCCAGCTTTTGTTTGAAAGCAGCTGTTAATGTCCCATGCCCAGGTCCCCCACCCACCTCACCTCTAAGCTCACCTGCTGCTGTGACAGTTTCCATCCTGCTGACAGCGTCCTCCTCCAGCCCTGGCATCTCTTTACTCAGGCACTGGAGGGCTTTCTCTGGTTCCCCAGGAGTTCCTAGTTTTACAAGTGGAATTACAAGTGCACCAGGCATCGACACTATCTTCAGACAGTGAGACCAGCTAGCCTCCTTGTCCTCTGGTGAGACAATTCTAAGGTGTGGTCTAAATAGTTTCTCAGAAAGTCCTTGGTGGGATTGAGCTCACTGACATATTCTTTAATGACTTTCCCACATACTTACTCTACTTCCTAGAATCACTTCCCCCCAAATCCTCCTGCACCCAAGACTTGTCTCTCCATAATGAATCTGATATTTTGATCTTCATCTATCTGACTCTTATGTCCAGCTCTCAGATAATTATGAACAACCTATTATGAAATATGGAGATTTATGCCTATCTCACTACCCACCCCTTTCCACTCATACATACATGCTTTTCCAATCCATATGCCTCAATTATAGTTATAAATTAGTATTAACTAATATTATTATGACCATAAGTATAAATTTTATCTGATCCACACATGTACTACATTACACTTCTTTCCTGGAAAACAACTTTGGTGTGTAAAACCCCTCTGACGTGGCCAAACACATCTGACAATCCATCAGTCCCATTTTTCTTTGGCGACATTGCTCCTGCCTCCTGCTCCAGCCTAGACTGGTTGCTGCCCGACCTGCTACCCATGTTCTTCCCTTCACCACCATCCTGGAATGTTCCTTGGCCTTTCTCCAGTGGGACCCCAGTTTCCTCTTTCTTAATTTACTCCCTTATTTTAGTGGAGTCCAATAGATCCCAGGAGCTTTCTGGGAAGAGGATATGGGAGGTAAATTATTTGAGTTTTGCATATTATGTAGAGTTTGGGCAGGTACAGAATTCTACTTAGAAATTATCTTCTTTTAGAATTTTGAAATTTCAATCAATTGTCTTCAGTTTCCAGTGGTTGCTACTCAGAATTTTCATCCCATTCTGATTCCCAATTCTTGGTGACCCCATTTTTCCTTTCCAAGAGTTTTCATATGTATATCTTTTAAAATCCTTGGTCTTCTGAAATTTCATGATGTTGTTTATTGGTTTAGGTTTTTTGCAGGACTTTAAGTGAGATCTTTTCATCTGAAAACTCATGTCAATTTAGGAAAATGGCTTGTACTTCTCTAATTTTCTTCCTTTCATATTCCATTTGTTTGTCTTTTTGTTCTTTCTAGGAAATTCACTTGACCATATCCTCAAGCTTTCTTTTGATTTTTAATTTCTATTGTCTTATTTTTTAATGTTCAATGCCTTTTTACTGTTCTCTGAATATTCCTTTTAAAAATACCTTGCTATTTGAGAGGCTGAGGCAGGAGGATCACTTGAGCCCAGGAGTTTGAGGCTGCAGTGAGCTATGACTATGCCATTGCACTCTAGCCTGGGTGACAGAGCAAGACACTGGCTCCCCCCAACCCAGAAAAATGTACGCCTTATTTTTTGTCTTTCTAAAGGTATTATTATAGTCTTTTGCTTTATGTCTTCTTTTATTTCCTGAAGTATCTCTGAGTTCTCTCAGAAATTGCTTAGTCTTTCATGTTAAAATTTTTCCTCAAAAATCTAGTGATCCTTAGTTTTTACTTGAGTGTAAGGTACTAAAATGCTGATAGAAGGTCCAGTTTGCATGTTCGGGGCTTGTCTATATGTTTGTGGACTTCACTAGAGAGTAATTAGGCAGAAACCGAGTCGTTCATAGGGGACTCTAAAGTGTCCATTTGTGAAGGGGTTTTCTGTTAGAATGGTCAGCTTTCTTACAGAGGTGACCATCTGTCTTCTACCTGGGGAATATACATCTAGCTTCCAACACTCTGAGAGCCCAGAAGGAAAAGGGGTGTGTTTGTGTGTGGGGGAGTGGGTCTTGCCATTCTGTATTTGCACTTTCACTTAAATCTCTCTCCCACCCTTTATTCCTTAGTATGGCCCCTCTCCCTGATCCTCAGTTGTGCCCAGTGTTTCTGAGATCAGAGTCTATCTGGTTCAACTGCTTGGGAGAGCAAATTTGTTTTTTATATCCGGGAGGGGAAGGCATAGCCACATAGGGAGAGGTGAAGAGTTGGGGAATGGGGTCATCTCCCTGCTCCTTTTCAAGATTTTTAATGAGTCTTTCTGTTTCAGGCCCAATTATATCCTGACCTCCACTGAGGTCCCTGGAGCCTCCAGCTCCTGAGCCCTTCTGTGCTTCTAGTTTGCTTCTTACCGGTCGTCTCCACGCAGCCCTCCTTTACCTCGACGCTTTCTCCCTCCAATGTAGACTTAAATTTCCATTTTCTCTGGTTTGCTAAATCAATTACCACTCATACATATGTTTCTAGGAGGTGAAAGATTTTTCCCAAAGGGTTGTAAGATTGACTTTTACTTCCCGCTACTTCACTAATATTGACATGGCATTTGCATAGCACATTGTAGAGTATGTAATACTTTTCCATGTATTATCCCATGTCATCCTTCCATCAGTCTGGTAAAAGAGGGATTATTATCCCCATTGAGCAGGCTAATTTTACACTTAGTGCAAGATAGTGCTTGCTGAGTGCCAACCACTGACAAGCCAGCTTTACAGATGATAACTCATTTAATCCTCAAAACAATGATCTGAAAGTGTATTTTATGCTGCAGATGAAATGTCAAATAGCAGACTCAAAAAAGTAATTTTCTACTCAGATTGTAGATAAGGGGACAGAGCAAGCACTTAACCCCAAGTTTTTTGACTCCATGCCTAAAATGCTCTCCAGACTACCATGCAAGGTGGCTGTCAACATTGAATTTCATAGTAGACCAGTTAGACACATCAGGAATGTGAGCTGATAGAAATTCTATGTCTTCTGATGGAGCTGATAAAAGCACTTAATATATAAACCTTTGATTCTATCTACAACTGGTTTTCCAGAATGAATTTTTAGACGCATATTATTGGATTAAAAAGACATGAGGATATAACTTTTTTAAAGATTTTTATAAAATTTGCTAAATAATTTGTCAGAAAGGTTGTTTCCATTTAAACTCACCCTGGTGTAGAAAAGGTCCTGTCTCACCACACCATTGTAAGCACTGATGGTCTTTATCTCTTGTTTCTCATTCACAGGTAAAAAAATAAAAATTTGCCTTTTTTTTTTTTTTTTTTGATACAGGGTCTTGCCTTGTCTCCCAGAACAGAATGCAGTGGTGTCATCATAGCTCACTGCAACCTCAAACTCCTAGGCTCGAGCAATCCTCCTGTCTCAGCCTCCCAAGTAGCCGAAACTACTAGCATGTGCCACCATGCTGGCTAATTTTTTCTATTTTTAGTAGATACCAGGTCTCCTCTTGCTCAGATTGGTCTCCAACTCCTGACCTCAAGAGATTCTCCCACCTTGGCCTCCCATAGTGTTAGGGTTACATGTGTGAACCACGGCACCCACCAAATTTTGCCTTTTAAACAATTTTCAATAATTAGATTGAACACTTTTTTCATGTTTATTGGCCATTTGTATTTCTTGTTTTAGGAAATATCTTTCCTAGTTTTATTTTTATAGGTGAAAAACTAAAATAAACCAGAACAAATACTAAAATACTTCTCTGGCTCACAGAAAAGGTTTTCTTCTTAATTGTGTTTATCTAAAGATTTCCAAGCAAAGCCAAAATGATACAGTGAAATATTAAAACACAAAAATACTTCAGTTCAACCAACCTAAGATTTCACCTTTTCCTTCCAGCACTGCGGTCCCCAACCCTCTGGCCTCAGACCAGTATAGGTCTGTGGCCTGTTAGGAAACTGTCTGCAGAGCTCCGCCTCCTCCCAGCTCCACCCCCCCCACCTCTGTGGAAAAATTGTCTTCCATGAAATTGGTCCCTGGTGCCAAAAAGGTTGGGGACCCCTGATTTATGCTTTAAATTTAGACATGAGACTAGCAACAAAGAAACAATCAAAGGTGAGCAGCAGGTGATCAAGCAAGGCTTCATCTGTATTTAGAGCAGCTCCCCGTTGCATCACCACCTGAGCTCTGCCCCCCACCTCGCCCCCCGTCTGTGGAAAAATTTGGGGACCACTGTTCTAGCAGATTCCAGTATTTATGGTCTATATTTCTTTTAAATAAGAGAAGATCTGGGAGGCCAAGGCCGGCAGATCGTTTGAGCTCAGGAGTTCGAGACCAGCCTGAGCAAGAGAGACCCCGTCTCTACCAAAAATAGAAAAAATTAGCCGGGCATGGTGGCTCATGCCTGTAGTCCCAGCTACCCGGGAGGCTGAGGCAGGAGGATCGCTTGAGCCCAGGAGTTCGAGGTTGCTGTGAGCTAGGCTGACGCCATGGCACTCTAGCCTGGGCAACAGAGCTAGACTCCGTCTCAAAAAAAAAAAAAGAAGAAACTACTGCTTTGTCTATCTCTAGAAAGTATTGTCACATTATAATTTACATAAATGGTGCCTCAATGGTAAATGGTGCCTCAATGTCCTTTCTGATACAAAAAAAATCCTTATTTAATAATATTTAACCTCTTTTGAATTCTTTCAGTGTTGAAAAACTCTGTACTTCACTAAGTGGCCTATTGTTTTTGAGGATTTTTAATTGTTAGAAAGTTCTTCATTGTGGTGAACTGAAATATGCCATCTTATAACACGGATCCACTGAGATTAGCTCCACGCCTTTAAAGGGTGCACAATGAGTCTAATGTAGGGTCCTCACAGTCCCTATGCAGGATGGTGAGGGGAGACATGGGCCAAGAATACCTAGGGATAGATTTCAGAGGTCTGTGAACTTAGACTGGGGGAAAAAATAACATTTTTATTTTCACTTATCTCTAACTAAATTTAGATTTCCTTCAGTTATTGAATGGAGGCAACAAACCACACTAGTATTATCAGTCCCTGTGACTTTGTCAATAACAGAAATCACAGATATTTTTGTATCACATTCCACTTATCCCAGAAATCCTAAGATCTCATTTATGCTCTGTGTAACTCTGCAATTTCAGAAGTTATTAGGCCTGCTGTTATACCTTATTATTTGCATTAATAAAAAAGGTGCTATACCCTAAAGCTTGTTTTTAAAAAATATTTCAATGACTGCATTTCAATATAATTGATTTCTTTGAATGCTGTGAGTTCAGTTTGTACATTTACAAGCATTATTCTAAGAAAGAGTCTATAAACTTGACTAGACCAGCATGGTATAAAAACGTTTAGAAAACCTTGGTTTAATTCCTTATTTATGGGTCAGGCCTTCAAATATTTGAAAACAGCTTTAAGATTTCCTAACCTTTCTCTTTTCCGGACTACAAGTTCCTAGTATGCAATTTCAGGACATAACTTTCAGGAAGCTGCAGCCTGGGAGCGGCCGGCGGAGGAAATAAGATCCTCGTGCTGGAGAGATGGGGCGGGCATGGCGGGAGCGGAGCCAGCGGCCCACGCCGGCAGCACTACCGTTCTGCAGCAATGCACGGGGGTCGAGAGACGGCCAAGAAAAACGGGTAGTAGTTCAAGAAAGTAGTCCACGTGCCTGCGTGTGTATGGCGGTGGTGGTGAAGGTGGTAGGAACACAAATCAGCTGAGAAGTCCCGGCTAGTGGCCAGCGCTCAGCAGTGGAAGAGAAATCACATGTGTCAGGCATCATGCTAGGCAATTGACAGACGTTAATTGGCTTTATCCTCACAGCAAACCAGTGTGGTGGGTATTACTTCTCCTGTTCTCTCTCTGAGCAAACCAAAGTTCAGAAAACATTAAGGTAACGTATCCAAGTTCACCCAGATGCCCAGAGAAGCAGGCAGAGAGGCGGACAGCATCTGGCACATTCCGTTGGCTGGTGAGTATGCTCTGGGCTGCGGTGAGAGAGTTTTGTCTGGGTGTGGCGGTGGAACTGACTACAGCCACGAAAGACTTTAGCCCTCAAGTGACTTGGGGAGTTAGGCAAGTTACCAAGAAGCACTCGGGCACAGAAACAAAGCAGAAACTACTTATCAGAACTGGTACCCCAAATGGCGCCTGGGTCTCTAGAACAAGGAGACGCATACACTAGCCTTTTGCCTCTATGCCTTTGCTCTTGCCATTTCTTCTGGCTGATTCTTATGAGACCCTCCCCCATGTCAGCCAAAGGCCATCCTTTTCCCCTTGGACAGACCAAGTGCCTATCAACTGATCATGTGTCTCCAGGGACCTCATTTGATTTATAATACCCTTTTTTGCCTTTCAGTGAGATAATTTTCCCTCTCAACCTGATGTAACTTAACAAAGGCATGCAGAATCAAAGCATTTGTCTTCAACTCGAATTGCCAGCTTACCTACAGAATCACAATTAAATGGCTTTAGCAAGAGTGTCAATGAATGTATTTCTAAATCAGTCTTTATTCATTTCAAGAAAGATACTGATAGTTAATCTAAAATATTTGACAAGGTGTTTTAAAAAGATGAATATGTTCATCATGTACTTTTACCTTTAAGTATTATGAAACTCATTTGTGCAAGTTATTGTTTAAAAAAATATTTATTCTTTATGCAAAAGATTTATTGGATTTATTCAGATTTAATGAATTTGAAGTGGTATATAAAATTTTTATAGGATGCATTCATTATATTATTGGTATTTGTATGCACCATAATAGTGACAGAATTTATTTCAATTCAAGAAGTATTTACTGAATAAATGCTATTAAAAGAAGGTATTCTCGGAGCCAAATCTGTAAACAAGGAATGCTCTCGGCCTTCAAAGAACTTTTCACTTAATGGCAGGGACAGACATAATACATAAACATTTATGGAGGTTTAAACAAAGTGTTATAATAGCAATGTCTTCTTTCCAGCTAGAAAGAAGTTTTTGCAGGGCAGAAATTATCTTTTTCTTTCCTCCCTCCATTCATTACTCCTTCCCTTTATTCTTTAAATCTTTCATAGCATCTAACATACATGCTTCTTAGAAGACATTTCTAATAAATTTCAGGTGAATGTGTTGAACTCAAGTATTCTCATCAAACATTTCAAGATTGTAGGCTTTAAGAATTAGCCAGAATAATATGGTATGTGTCTAGGTGAATACTATTTGAGTAATTCTTTTTGCAAATCACCAATTGTTTATTCAAATTAAAACATTATTATGTTTTATTATATTTTATGTTAAAACATTATTATCTATTGGATTATTATTATTGTGATAGCAGATTTTACCTTTACAGACAGTCTGAGTGTTACAAGTCAGATTGATTTCTTTGAGCTACAGTTTCATCAGTGACATTTGCTGGGATAGATGATCTGTAAGGTCTCAAACAGCTCTAACATTGTTTTTTATTATTTCAAAATATTAAAGGGGTACAAATGTTTCTGTTACTTGGATACCTTTTATAATGCTTAAGTCAGGGCTTTTAGTGTGCCCATCACCTGAATAGTGTTCATTGTACCCAATAGGTAGAATTTTACCCCTCCCCTCCTCTCCCCTTCTTGATTTCTAATGACCTTTCCATCTCTTTGTGCCCTCAAATAGCTCTAACATTTCTGTATTTCCTCGACACTTATCAAGAGAGGCCCCATTTTGCTTATGTAGCCCATCACTCAGTTTCATAATGGTTATTTGGTTCTGCAAAGGTCACAAGACCTGTGTAAGGAAAATGTCAAGATGTTTTAGGATGAACTCTGTTATAACGTGGTTTAACATTAAGAAAATTGTGTCTCTGTGTGTGTGTGTGTGTGTGTGCTATTGGTTAAACCAAAGTCTTTTTAAAATGCCCACATAAACTAAAAGCCCACTATAACTTTATTAGCCAATTATGCTGGTATCTTTTTACATGATAATTCTCCTGCCTTATGTTGAGCTAAAATAATTCTCTCACATATATAAACATATAAACTTTCTTTTTATTATTATTACTTTTTGTAGAGTTAGTCTCGCTATGTTGCCCAGGCTGGTCTCAAATTCCTGGCCTTAAGCAATCTCCTACCTCAGCCTCCCAAAGTGCTAGGATTATAGGCATGAGCCACCTCTCCCAGGCTATCTTTGGAATATTTAAATGTACATTGTTAAAATGTAAATTATAAGTAGTTTGAAAACAGAAGGTTCTTTCTTAAATATTAATTCCTTTGAATTAAAATATTAAATATTTTGTAATAAAATGGGACATATATTAATACTACCCACTTAAGGAGATTTCTTTTTGGGTCTCACAGAGCTTCACAAGTGTGAAATAATGTGCAAAAGCATTAACTTTGCTTATTTATGACAATTCTCTAAGGGAAAGTAAAAGAATGATCTCTAAGACATCTTTTTGAAAAATTAAGTTCTTTAATTATTGATATTGAGAGTTTCAGTTAAGTGCCATATGTCTGGGTTAAGCCTTAACCTTTCTTGTAATGCAATTAAATCCAAGAGAAAGATACAGGCAAAGACAAAGTAGCCCAGCCGAGATGTGTAATAGTGACTAGGGAACAATAAGAAATGAATCTAGCTAAAGAGGCAGTGCCCAAGCAGCCTCATTCCCACCCCCACATTCCTCCAGGACTTACTGGAGGAGGCAGGATAATTCTGATCCATGAGTACACACCTAGGATTACCACTTGCTTACCTCTGCCTGTTAAAGGGGGTGTTTGAAGCTATAAAATATACAAATGTAATGATAACAAGAAAGTGTAATTAATGAAGTGTGAATATGCCTTAGGCATTATAAAAATTTAATAAGCTATAACTCTCTAGCAGAATAATTCTTTAAGACTTGTACACTTTTGTACCATTTTGCCCCTTATTGTTTTCCCTACCAGGCACCTATAAGAGAAAAGAACCAGTAAAAAAAAAAAAAAATTGAAGTGGTCTTCAAATAATATTGTTATACAATCATCATTAGAAGGAATAATAGCTCTAAAATACCAGTGTGCATTAGATATTCCAAAGGTACTTGCAAACTCAGTGTGAATATCAAACTCTCAAAATTTGGAGTCCTAGTAATAACTACATCTATTGTCAATTGCAAAAGATAAAAATATCACCAGGAACTCCCCCCCCCGTAGGTCAGTGCTCACTGCTGAGTGTACTGTAATTATGTATACTAAATGAGCTACAGCTTGAGCTAATAATATCATACTGAGTACTAGAAAGCTGTAATTATACAACAACATAATGTAAGCTTGGCAAGATTTTCAGTATTTGGGGATCTAGTGTCAAATAGCATCTGGCAGAGTTAAAAACTGAACTTGGGGGTTAGAATAATTGGTCTAGACTGAACTGATTCAGGGCATTGTGGTTCATGCAGAATAAGTCATATGTCTATAAAACAGCCAAACTCAATGATAATAAATACAACTAGAAACAATGTGAAGTCTTAAATCACATATCTCATTACTTTAAAACTGCGGGCCCCAGCCCCTGGGCCATGGACCAGCAGTTAGGAACAGGGCCGCACAGCAGGAGGTGAGCAGGGTCAAGGGAGCAAAGCTTCCTCTGTATACAGCCTCTCCACATAGCTGGCGTCACCTCCTGAGTGCCGCCTGCCCCCACCCGCCCCCTCACCCTCACCCCGCCTGTGGAAAATTGTCTTCCATGAAACTGGTCCCTGGTGCCAAAAAGATTGGGGACCGCTACAAAAACATACGGCATTTTCAAGGTGGAACATCTGCTACATACCTGTGCACCATGCTAGGTGCAGGAGATTTTTAAAAATAGAAACAGGAGACAGGGAGAGAATTCCTGACTGCCAATTGCTCATAGTGTCAGATAAAATCATGGCATAGGGTGAATCTGTGTTATCACAGGGATATGTACAAAGTCAATGAATTAACAACCCACTGACGGCTCTGCTGTCTTTAATGATGACTTTACATTACGTAACTCTATTGCTTGGTCTGAAAATGTTTCCCTCAAACCTCATGGTCTTCTCATATTTCCTGGTAGAATAATACAGAATCACCTTCATAAAGCTGTTTCCATTATGAATTTCTCCCTCCTTGCCAAACATTGCATTTTATACTGTGTCCTGCCTACTCTAAGGGCAGCAAGGATTATTCCATTGTTATTCCATTGTCTTTCCATCTGTTCCAGGTAATGGATACAGAGAATTCTGTTCACTTTAATAAAGGTTAATCTTGGGGTCTCTTTTCTATGCCTTAGTTCTGAATTTCATTTAGCTTACCAAAATCTTTATGAAGAAATCTGTTCGGTGGTGTTTAAAGTATATATACTCAACTTTTGCCAAAAGTATGCCTTTATTCTGGTAGAAATTACTTGTTGGCTAAGTGATTTCTTGAATTTTTTAGGTAGTGAAGAAATTTTCAGTCCAATTGATTTGATCATTTTCAGGAACTTGTTTTTAAAAGCATTTAGATTTCTTGTGAGTATTTTGGGAAATTTCCAGTCTCTACAGTAATATGTATGCATGAAAACCTGGTCCAAGTTTATTCTGATAAAGCATAATTTGATTCTGTACAGATTGTTCAGTTCAGGGAATGATGTGTATATTTTTGATGCAATTAATCTCTTGAAGTTCTTATTAAGCAGTTTAGTTCTTATTAAGCAATTTAGATAATCAGGCAATGACAATCACTTCGACTTAGCTATTTTTAATAGGTCATTATTTATAATACGAAACTACTCAAGAGATTTTTCCCACCTCCAATACACGTGCTTAAATTTTCTTCTCATTTTCTTCCCATTACCGGTGAGAATGTTCAGAGGTTGTTAAGTATGGCTATTCAAAGAAAGCCAAAGAATATTGGTTCCTGCTCTGCTTGCTGAGATAAAGCAGTACAAGTGGTTCAACCTGTTTGTAATATAACATATTCCTAAAATTTTATAACTATATAGCCAAAAAAAGTACTCAGCATATGAAAAGGTAAGAAAAGGTAATTATAGGTATTTATTTGGCAGAATTAACCAAGCTGATCATTGAAATGTAAGGCAGAAACTACCTATGCCATTAAACTGGTCCAGCTAATTATTGTAATATGCTCCACAAAGATTCAATTCACTGTTCCTCTTGCTATATGTAGGTCATTGGATTATTGGCTTCTCCTTATCTGTTTCAGAGACAGTACCCAATTTCTTTTTCTTTTTTTGCTCCCTTCCTTTCCTCCTTCCCTTTCTCTCTCTCTTTTCTTTCTTTCTTTCTCTCTTCCTCCCCTCTTTCTTTTTTTTTCTTTGCAGTTGAGATAATCCCAACAGAATCAACAAATACTATAGATCTAATATGAGAATTCAGCAAAAATGCTAGATACAAGATCCACTCCCCCAAATCAATAATGTTCCTCTGCATCAGCAATAATAAACTAAAAATAGAACAGATTCTGCAATGCCATTCACAACAACTGCAGTCAAAACATAAACTATGAATTTAACCAAATAAACAGTACAGAAGAGCTTTATGGCGAAAAAGTTTTAAATTTATTTAAGGGCATAAAGGCCTCAATAGAGTGCTATGCCACGTTCATGGAAGAGAGGGCAATGTGTAAAGATGACCATTCTCAAATTTCATCTATAAATGCAATTCAATACCAATTAAAATCCCAGTAAGGCTTTAAAAAAATGAATTCAATGTACTTATTCTAATATATATAAGGAGATTAAATGTTATGAATAATTAATGTAATTGTGAAAAAGAGCAGAGAGAGGTGGCATCTCACTGCCAGATTTCAGACAGCTGTAAAACTATCAGTAGAAAAAGTGGGACACTGGCTCAGGAGCACATATACCAGTGAAACATGAAAGAGAACTCAGCAACTGATTCACACATGTGCACAGGTGGAAAAAGGATTGATAAACTGTTTTATGATATTGCAAAAATGTCACTGTATGAGAACAATAATGCTGGATTCTTAGCTTATACCAGTGTTTCCCAATCTTTTTTTTTTTT
>VBSM01003169.1:459097-507391 GCA_008086735.1 Cheirogaleus medius
AAAAAAAAAAAAAATTAGAATAAAGGATAAGATCCAGTGAAAAGAAGAGGTCATGAAACCAAAAGGCCAGGCCAGGCTATTAAAAGGACAATGAATACACTGATTTCTCCAGAAATCTTCAGAAAATGAGAGGGAATAGCCTAGGGTTTGTATATGATTGAAACAAAAAAGGGTTATCTAATCAAAGGGTTATCAAACTTCATAGAGAAGGTGTTTAGGGAGAGGAGAGAAAAAATTGTAGAGAAGGAGATTTGGGAAGCAATCCCTCAATGGTCTCTTATGTTTCCGCATGTCTTGTGAGCAGACTGCCTTTGTTCTGGACTACCTTTTTAAGGATGTTTGTATAGCAAACAGCTTTGGAAGATAGACATAAGAAAGGGAAGGTTTGTTTACTGTCCATTATAATAAAAAATAATGTCTTCCTTTAGGGCAAAGATGAGGCAAGTTTATGAACCATGTATATTTATAATCATTTATAAAAACATTTGTGTTTCCTAAGCTCAGGGTTCCTGTCCTATGATGCATTCCCATGTGTATAGGTGTCACTTGACCCTTTTTTTGTTACTCTGTGGAAATTGTGTTTCAGGGAACTGGTTCAAGAACAATGATGATTGATACTTTGGCCACTACTATTGCTATGAATAATAAACTCTCCTTTGTCTCTGACCCAGGAGTCTCATGTCTTCTGCCAGTATCCATGAAAACTGTGGCAGGCTAACTTTTAGCTTGCAAGTAGAGTAAAATCTCAGTCTCTTCACAGTTCTTGAGATGAAGATTCTTAGGCATCTCCAAGCCCAGTGGTACAAGGTGTGTAGGTAAGAAAAATCCTACAATATTTATGGAATTATTAATAGTTGTTAGCCTGTCCACAGGCAGATTGTGGTGAGTGTGTGTGGTGGGGGAAGAAGTAGAAATGTTTCCAGAAACCTGCAGATTTCTGGGAACTTCTCTTCATTGCAGGAGCACAGGCTGCTTTCCTCATTTTGACATATTCACTATTGACAATGAAGCTGTAGAGTCCAGGGGATGGGGATCTTATCGATCACATGGAACTCTGAGTCCTCTCTATTTAGTCCCTTCCTATAATGACTGCACATAAAATTTGAATTTAAAAATTACAAATACAGTCACAAAATAATACCACATATTTTATAAGAACATGGACATATTCAAGGATGTGTATACACTAGGATGAGCCCTTATGACAGAGAGAGGAATAGGGGTGGGAAATAAAGGTAAAGGAGCAAAATAGAACAAAACAAAATAAGAGAGGGTCCTTGCAAAGACAGATGATGGTAGCGTGCCATGGGTAACTCAACTTTCTCCACTTTAGATCCAAAACCAAAAAACAATATAGATTATATTTTACCACACTCCGGCAAACAACTTGAAATGGTATGAGACAGGTAAACATTAATTCTGACCAAGTCCAGCAACAGGACTCACTAGAGCCTATCACCAATTGGAATTCCAAATTCTATATTCCAAGAATATAGACATAGCCAAGGATATATTGCTTATATATTAGAATTGATCCCTAGGATGGAGAGAGGGATAAGGGGTGGGAATCAAGAATGAAGAAGAAAGATAAAACTAAATAAAAGAGGGTCCTTGCCTAGACTGATGATGGTAGCATGCTCTGAGTAAATCAATTCTCTCTACTTTAGGGACAAAATAAAAAACAACAAATATAGATTTGGTTATATTCTGTCAAACAACCTGTAATGATCTGAGACATGTGAATACTGATTCCAACTCCAACTTGGGTAGTTTTCATTCTTCTTCTGATTGTTGAGCTCTGTCGCCTATTTGCTATGTCATCTCTGCCCTCAGAAGTAGGCATTTGATATTCTATCAAACTTGCCTCTCATGGTTACAAATTTCTTATTACCTCTGGATAGGATCATCATGGTCCTTCAGAGTCCAACAACTTCTCTGCCTCAGCCCACTTGGCTGGCACCCTGGCCAGGCCACATAGGGCCTCCAGGTGGAACCACACAGTACCTGGCAGATGACTTGGTGGGTGAGCAGGAGTCTCAGAATTGGTTAGGGATACAAAAGCCTCTCGGGGATATTGTGAGGAACTTTCTGGCAAAAGGAAATGGTGGTAGTGGATGGCGGGAAGTAATTATATGGTGTAAGATAGAGAATGAAGGGGTGGGGGGAGAAAGATAAAATAATGAGAGAAAAGAAGGAGGTGACTATGGAAGAAACTAAAGTTTCTCATTACAGTTTATCAGTGTTCAGCATGTGATCTGTGAATTTCAGAGTAAGTGTGTTGGGGCTGGTGAGGCAGCCACATTTGAGTGACTGAGAGCATCAGAAGAACAGGAGATATTAGAACATGCCACTTCAGCCCTACTGGAGTTGGACAAATGGGTATCCAAGTGGTAGATGGGTGACCTGTGGAAGTAAGGAATACTAAAAGGGGAGGCTATTCCCTTATTTCACAATTATGAACAGACAAAAAGAATTAACATATTAGAAATTTACTAGTTTATATGAGGGAGCTTGCCAATTTCACATATCAGCTATTGACTTAATGTAGTTATTTATTATTTGATATTAAACTTCTTCCTATTATTCTGTGCCAAGAGTATTTGCAAAATATGACAAATAGGGAAAGAACACTGGTTGGTTCCATGGAATAAATATTCTTTTGTATATCACACACCAAACAAAGTGGTATAGTCAATGCCTTGAATAAAATAAAAATTTGTTTCTCCCTTACATAACAGTTGAGGGGTGAGCAGTCCAGGGCTGTTATGATAGTTATGTGGTGTCAGGTCTCCGCCTCCTTTTAGCTGGTTTTTCTACTATATCTAGGGTGTGGCCCTTGTCTGTATGGATCATCTCATATCCCTGATCCAAGTAGCAAGATATAGCATCTGGAGGAGGAAAATAATCTCATTCCCTTTCCTGGCACTAACTGGAAATTGCAGTCAATACTTTGCTCACATCCCAGTGGCCAAAATGTCATCATATGACCACACCTAGCTGCAAGAGAGCCTAGGAAATGTAGTGTTATGGATTGAATGTTTGTGTCCCTCCAAAATTCATATGTTGAGATCCTAAACCCCCATGTGTTAGTATTAGGAGCTGGGGCCTTTGGAAGGTAACTAGGTCATAAGGGTGGAGCCCTCAGGAATGGGATTAGTACCCTTATAAAAAGAGACATGAGAGAACTCTCTCACCCTCTTTCTGCCATGTAAGGATACAATGAGAACTTGACAGTCTGCAACCTGGAAGTGGGTCCTCACCAAAACCCACATGCTGGCACCCTGATCTCAGACTTCCAGCCTCCAGAACTGTGAGAAATAAATTTCTGTTGTTTATAAGCCACCCAGTTTATAAACTTCTGTTATAGCATCATGAATGGAGTAAGACCTGTAGTATTTATTGGGTTGCCATATGTTCACATAAGATTTTTATTAGTCTTTAAAAAGAGGAATATAGATATTATATGATAATTATCAATATTAGCCATGGTAAGATATTCACAAAATATTTGGATCTGAGATTTTTTGGGGGAGGCAGTGATAAGAACTTACTTTTACAATGATAAAGGCTATCCAGAGTTCAGTTCAAACAATTTTAAATGTCTGATATGATCCCTGTCCTTGAGGAACTTACAGTGTCGCTGAGGGAGATAGTAATAAAACAATTATTTCAATATAAAACAAGATTTAAGATTAAGTATACCCAGAATACCATAGGAAGACAAGCATGGGAAGTTGATCCATATATGAGCTCTTTAAACACTACTTTGCTGAACACCAAGGATGAACCAAATCTCAAGGGAATAAACATATATAGGAATAAAGAGCTACAGAAGTTAAACGTTAAACCAATTTTTCAACAATATCCCCTAGCTAGTAACTGTCATTTAATTCCTTCCATGAAGTGATAAGGTTATCAGTAGCCCTGGCAATATTCTTAGTGACATCTTCAGTGTGTCAGGAGCCCCCCAAAAGTGGTGGCACATTCCAGTTTTGCTACTCCTGTGCCAAAGCATCCCAGGAACTGGATCTTTGTGACATGGATCTCCTTCTGTCCTTTGAAAGAGGAGCAGTTAAGAAACTGTTTCCCTGGTTCTATCCTCCATGAGTAAAACCACACTTAGGAAACGAATCAAAGAAATCGCTTGGTTTCACAGGCTCTCACTGCTGCCTACTATAGTATCTCAGTATTCTGCAATGCCCCTCCCAAAACCAAGTACTTATAAAGGTCCCCAGGATGTTTCTCCTAAGTGTTCCCAATCAAGTCTAGTCCATTAACTTAGAGTAATAGTCATTTTGCTTCCATTCCTCTCACCCCAACTCTTCCCCACTGAACACGTCCACCTTCTTCTCCAGGCAGAACCAGTCAGTGAAACACTGTTTCCACTTCTACTGGCTGTGCCTGCTGGGTTCTTCCGACCACTCACACTTGAAGCTGCCAGTACAGTAGAGCCCTGGAAGTGCCAGCAATGTGTGCAAATTGTCTCTTTTGCTTTTTGGAAGCTTACCCATACAACGCTGCTGTCTTACCAAGTTTTTGTGGAAGAAGTCTTAGTTTTCTCTCTACCAGCCATCCCCATGCCCTGCGCTGGAATGCAATTCTGAGGGGCCTGATCTAATGGCAAATCTGAATTGGGGACATCATGTAGTACTCAGAATTGCCCCTCCCACCTGCAGCCTTGATGTCCAGTCCTTTTTCTCTGGCACAGTTCTCACCAGAGGGCTCCTCCTTTACTCTTGTGAATAGACTTCATGAAGGCCCACCCCTGCGGCTCACCCAGAGAGGTTTGAAATGCATGAGTTCAAAGTGGGATGCCTTCCAACAGCAAGTTGAGAAAGGAGGAAGTGCATGTTAGGCTACACTTCCTGTTTCCTGACGTTGCCTCCGAGCCACATCCGCCCCCACCCTCCATCTAACTGTAGATAGCAAGTTTCATCTCTTTGCTATTTTGGCACAGAACAGTCATCCAGAGGAGGAACACTTTTCAGTGCTATAGCGATTTAAGAAATATCTCCTGATATGTTCTATCTTTTTTGTAGTCTGGTTGTTTTCCCTGCAGCCCCATTGCAATTCTAACCCCAGGAAAGAGTGTGTGTGTGTGTGTGTACAGTTCCTGTCAGACAGGAAAGGAAATAGAAAGCCTCCTCTATTATTGGGCGCGAAGGAGAAGAAAGGAAGCAAAGGTTACACTATCAGATGTGAGTGTCCAGGAACAATAAGAGAAAGGATACAGTTTACTTAGATGAGCTGCAGGGGTAAGTGGAAGCATGAAAGAAGTGGATTTCAAAAGCCTTTTTTTTTTTTTCATGTTAATATTCCCTTAGGGTAGCTGGTGCTGACTTAGTTGGCTCTCCTCTGAGATGATTACTTGTCTTTTATTCCAGCCAAAGCTGTTGGTATCTGGCTCTGGACTGGAGCCTTCCCTAATATCCCTGGTGCTAATTTGAGTGATGTGGCGGTCAGAGTAAATCCACATTAGTTTAACAACATGGATTCACTGGTGGCGTAATTCATGCTGGCAAATAAAAATTACCTCCCTTGCTCAGGTGATTTTAAAAGTGAGTTATTGGGAGAGCATCAACTCTAACTCCCAGGGGTAGCCCATTAGCATTGTGCCGAATGGCAACAGATGCCAGCAGTAAATTGCAAACAGTGACTATGCAATCAGCTGTGAGCTTTTAGCGCGCAGCATCTGCGGGCATTTAACCACTTGCGCGTCTGCCACACACTCCTTCCAAAGAGATACTCTACGGTTCATTTAGCTGATCAGGACAACAAGGACCCTTATCTGGAAAGGAAGTAAATAATGATTTAAATCATTTGTCTTATTCCCGGTGAAAAAGAAAAGGATTGCATTAATGAATTCAGCATTTGGAGCTGAATGCATAATGTCCCTTCATGGCAACAAAGAACAATAAAAGCAATTTTACCTGTTCTGAAAGCTTTGCATTTTTCATCTTCCGAGGATTATAAAGAACTGTACTAGATGCTTTTCCAGATGGGGGAATCTGAATCCTTTAAATAGGGAGAAGAGATAATGGTCTCGGAATTTCATCAACGATCTGTATTCCCCAAATAGAATTAGAACTGCTTCCTGTATCAAAAAATGTTTACTGAATGGAAATTTTATTACCTGGGTATTGAATTCAGTGATACCAAGGGCATCCCTTTGTAGACAAAGGTCCTTCTGCCCGGGGTTTGGTTTCTATCCTTTCACTAACTTAAATGTAATGAAACAATGCCTTTGAAGTACTGTTTGATTTTTTTATGGATTTGATACCTTAGTCTTCCTTTTGTTTAATGCCAGTTGAACCATTTCTTTTGGAATGTCAGTTTTTTAATATACACTTTCCCTTTTTACCTATTAGTAAGCAGACTCACTAAGGGTCCATCGTCAGAGGGAACAGGGCTTGCACAGACACCTGGGAGTGGGAGGTGGTGAGTGTAATAAAGAAGGCTCATCTCTTGGACTCTTTTTTCCCTGATATTGACACTACTCCTCCAACACTTTTTCATCACAGTCTGAAAAAATTATTTTGGCACCTTAAAAACTGGTGAAAATAAGTCACTTTGGGAGAGTGTACTCAGGAGGCACAAGTTCAAGTTCAGTGCCTGCCTCTGAGCTCCCCCACCCCCCACCACCCCGCCCCCACAAGCAAACTCAACTGTCCATTATCTGTCCTTTTCTTAGCATTGGTTTAGCAACTCGATAGCTGGTATGATTCACTCTAATTCAGGTTTTGTTTTGTTTGGATAAAATGATTTTTCCCTAAAGGTATCTATTTTGAACTGCTGGGGGGAAGGGGAAAGATTACTCAAGAAGAGATTAATATTTAATGTGCATGCTGTGGATAAAATTATAACCGAATTCACAAAACATTTGAATTCGTGTTCGACTAATAACAGATTTCCGCTATTCCTGTAACTACCTGTGACTTCTGTCCTTTGGGTCTTGATAAGTCATATTTGAAGTCCACTTCTCCCATGCCTCTCCTTGCCTTTTTTGCTCACCTATGTGAACTAAATATTTTCTCTTACTGAGTCCTTATTATGCCCATCTCCAGGGTTTTCCAAAATTCCCTTCAGAGAACTTAATGTCCCATCATTTACACCACCCCTAGGCCTTTCTTAGTATTGCAAAGCTTAGTACCTTCTTTCTCTTTCCTTTCCATGTTTTTCTGCACTGCCCACCCCATCCCCCTCTCTTTCTTATCCTCTATTCTTTGAGAATTGTAGACTGCTGCTACTTCCCCTGCTTCTTGCCCCTGCATCCTCAAATTCTCCTCCCAGGTGCTCCACTGACCTAGGAAGCATTCTTCTAGCTGGGCGGGACTTCTTAGCCATTTCAGGCAGGTGGCTCTGTGATTTGGATATAAAATGATGGGAGTCCAAGCTGTGTTCCTCGAAACCAAACCCAACACTCTGGACAGAAAAAAAAGCCTTCCATCTCTGGCTTGCTTGGGCAGAGTATAATTTTCAAAAATTTAAAAACAAGTCTCAGGTACAGAATGGGCATGTGTCAAACAATTTCAGAGCTGAGCTTCAGGTAGCTCTCCCAGCGACAGCTTCTCACTCACTGTTGAGGGCCCATGCCGACTGCAGGGTCCAAGATCACAAGTGAAGCCTGTATGTTGGGTCCTTAAAAAACTAAGGCTCCTGGGAATGATAGATGTAAAGACAGCATTATGGTTTTTTTGGGGTTTTTTTTGAGACAGGGTCTCACTCTGTTGCCCAGGCTAGAGTGCCATGGAGTCAGCCTAGCTCACAGCAACCTCAAACTCCTGGGCTCAAGTGATCCTTCTGCCTCAGCCTCCCGGGTAGCTGGGACTAAAGGCATGCGCCACCATGCCCAGCTAATTTATATATATGTGTGTGTGTGTATGTGTGTGTGTGTATATATATTTTTTTTAGTTGTCCAGCTAATTTTTTTCTATTTTTTTAGTAGAGACGGGGTCTCGCTCTTACTCAGGCTGGTCTCAAACTCCTGAGCTCAAACGATCCGCCCATCTCAGCCTCCCAGAGTGCTAGGATTACAGGCGTGAGCCACCATGCCTGGCCAAGCCTTATGTTTATAGGACCTGCAAAATCCAAATGGTAAAGAAGCCTAAGTGTGCCACACCTCGCACAGTGCTGGACTTAGAGCAGGAACCTGAAAAATACTGATTTCTTTGAGCCAATGTGCCTAGGAACATTTAATTGTGACTTCCAGACACATTAAGCCATCACTCCCTCTGGCAGTGAGAGAGACTAAACGCAGACAGGAAAGAAACTTACCCTACCTGTTCTGTGCGGTGAATTCTGGTACAGGAAGTGTTTGGGGTAGAGGAAGAGGCAGGGTAAAATGATCTCCCTTTTGGGTTTTGGTGCCAGAATTGATAAGCCAAAATGTGTACACAACAGGGGTGAGGTCTGCTCCCAGAGCTGGAAGTGCCTTTGAGTTTCCTTGTACCACAATCTGTTTCCAGTAGAGGCCTTTGCCAAGTTGGAGCCAAAGAGGGCTGCTCTCTGTAAGGCTCTGCAGTACTCCAGGAGCTGGGATTGGCCTGGCCACAAATAAAACAATAAAGCAAGGAGTCACTGTGATACTCTGGTCTTCACAGCACAATATAGAAATTAAGATTAAGACCATATAAGAAAATGGTCTTTGGAGCCAGATAACCCAAGTTCAAATTCTGATGCCTTTGTTAAGATCTGGAGCCAGAATGTCCAGATTAAAATCCTGGCTCTGCTACTTATTAACTCCATGATCTTGGGCAAGTTTTGTAATGTCTCTGTGCCTTTGTTTGTCCATCTGTAAAGTAGGGAAAATTCCTGACTGTCTCACTGGCCTGTTGTGAGAATTAAATGAGTTAATACAAGGAAGGCACTTAGATCATGCAGAACACGAAGTAAGTGCTGGATAAATATTTGGCCTCTTCTTTCTGCTAGCTTAATTTAAACACCTTATGTCAGTGTCAGAAACCATGTACAGCTAGCAGAAGCAAAAACAAAAAAGGTGGTGGTGTTTATTATAAGAATACAGGGATGACTTATGAAAACTTAAGACAGGGAATGCAGATGGGCCTCTGATGAAGATACAAGGGCTGAGATGCCATCAGAATGCTTTTGACCAGATACCTTAAATACTTTAACTTTTGTTCTTCACTCTTAAAGTTTTTAATCTGTAATTGACTTGTGTGTGCAATATGGATCCAATAACATTTTTCTCCATTTAGATTATTAATTGTCTGAACACTACTTATTGAATATCTTTTCCTTTTCCCACTGAACTACAATACCACCCCTGTAATATGTCAAGAACTTATACATGTGCATGTCCATGTCTAGATTTTTTATTTTATTTCATTGGTTGTCTATGCCTATACCAGTATCACATTGTCTTAATTGTATGGCTTTATAATAATCTTGATAGCTGGAAGTGCAGATTTCTTCAGTTTGTTGTTCTTTTCTCAGGAATGTCTTAGCTATTCTTGGTTCCTTGTTCTTTGGGGTAGTTTAAAGTAAGGCTGTCAATGTTGACATTTCCCATTGAGAGGTAGGGTCTATGTCCCTTCCACTCGTCATGTAGCATTACTTAGGCTATTTTTGGTTGAATCATTTACAAGCCCATTGTTATGGACAGAATTGTGTTCCCCCAAAATTCATATGTTGAAGGTCTAGTCCCCAGTGTGATTGTATGTGGAGATAGAGCCTTTAAAGAGATAATCAAGGTTAAATGAGGTCATAAAGGAGGAGTTTTAACCCAATAGGACTGGTGTCTTTTAAGAAGAGCAAGAGACATCAGACATTTCTTCCTCTCCACACATACAGAAAGAGGCCATGTAAGAACACAGGAAGAAGGCAGCTGTCTGCAAGGAACAAAGAGAGGTCTCACCAGAAACCAATCCCACTAGAACTGTGATCGTAGACTTGGTAACTTCCAGAACTATGAGAAAATAAATTACTGTTAAGGCACCCAGTCTGTGATATTCTGTCATGGCAGCCCAAGCAGACTAATATACCTACCCATGTAACATGTGATCCTGGGCTAGAAAGAGGACCTTAGTGGGACAATTGGTAAAATTTGAATAAAGTCTATAAATTAATTAATAGTACTGTATCAATATCAATTTCCTAGTTTTTTATCATTGTACTGTAATTATGTAAAATGTTAATATTTGGGGAAATATAAGAATTTTAGGACGTTTTAACTCTAATTACCTCCTTCCTAATGTTCATGTTTTTTTGGCCATTATTTTCTTTTTTAAAAAACCTTGTAAATTAGATATTAATTTTTTTTTTACAGCCAATATTTGTTTAGATGTTTACCAGTTTCTTTGTTTGCCATTCCTTCTTACATTTCCTTCTAGGATCACTCTTTTCTTTCTGAAGAAATTCCTTTAAAAATTCCTTTGGTGTAGACCATTCTTTTTCAGTTGTTATTATCTTTGTCTTTATTTCATCCTCAATCTTGAAAGACAGTTTTTCCAGTTGCATATTTCTAAGTTAGTTGTTATGTTCTCTCAGCATTTGTAAAATTTTATTCTACTATATTCTAGCTTTCACTTTATTGTTGAGATATCTGTTGTCAGCTTAATTGTCATTTCTTTGTAGGTTATCTGTCTTTTTTCTCTAAGTGCTTTTAAGATCTTCTCTTTGTCCTTGACGTTCTGCAGTTTTATTACTTATGGATTTTTTTTTTTTCTTATGAGATGAGCCTTGCTATGTTGCCCAGGCTGGCCTTGAACTCCTAGGCTCAAGTGATCTTCCTGCCTGAGACTACAGGTGCATACCATTACACCTGGCTACGTGTGGATTTTTAATTTATCCTGTTTAATTTACACTGTGTCTTCTGTATCTATGCAATTATATCTCATTTTCTGACAAAATTTCTGCCATTGTCTCTTCAAAAATCACCTTGTTTCCTTCTCTTTATTCTCATCTTCTGGAATTTCAAGTAGACCTCATTCAGTGTTGCATATTTCTTAACCTCTCTTTCATTTTTTTTTTTCCTATCTCCAGTGCTGCATTTTTCAGATTTATCTTCCAGTTTATTAATTTTCTTTTATGCTGTGTGTAGTCTTCAACTTAGCCCATCCATTGAGTTTTTTATTGCAAGAATTGTTTATGTCTATTTGGTTCTTTTTCAACTCAATTGTGTAGATTTATTTCTTGCTCACTTTTATGACTCCTTTCTTATTTCTTCAAATATTTTATATATGGCTTTTATATTCCATGTCAGATATTCAATAAATGGAGTCCTTAGGTCTAATATGTGTGTTGTTTCTAATCACTTTTACTCATGGTGTTATTTTCTTGGAGTTTGAGTAAACTTATTGTGAGTTAACACTTGAGAGCTAGCAAGGTAGGGACCATGCATTGAGGATGATTTCCTTCAGAGAGGATTTGTGATGTTTTGCTCTGAGCCAATGGAGTTACTTGACCTGACACCATTCAAGTTCCCTTTTGGGGTCTGAGTTTGGCTTAGGTGTCTCAGCTCACTGCCTCTACCTTGCTGCTAACCTAGGGCTACTCCAGTGCAGTGCTGATACTGGCATGTGCTTTCAGGGTATCAAGCTTTCCTTCCTGTATCAGGGTTTGCCAACCTTATTTTTGCCCATGGCATCTCCCCACCACTCTGCCCCATTGCCTATAAGCCCAACAAGGTCTGTGTTTTATGCAGTTGTTTCAGAGGGAAGTTCCCTTAGAAAATTGAATTCCTTCATTTTTATTCAAGGAACCTATCATAACCCAACATTATTATACATAATTAGTTTATTGTTTTATGATTAGTCTCCCTTAGTAGAATATATTCATGAGAACAGGGACTTTGGTTTGCCATTATAACTCCAGTTACTAGAATATAGTGCTTAGTACATAGTAGAGCCTGGAACTTAATAAACATTTCTTGAATATTAAAATTAATACATTTTATTCATAAATTTATTAGTATCAGGTATTAATTTGGTTCTTTAGATACAAAGATGAATCTAACAAAGTTTCTTCCCTTGAGTACTTAATCTAAATAGAGGTGTAAAAAGGATATGAAAGTAAATAATTTGAAGAAAGAACTTAATATGGTCTGAATGTTTGCATCCCCCTCAAAATTAATATGTTGAAACCTAATCTCCAATGTGATAGTATTAAGAGGTGAGGAAGTGATTAAGTCCTGAGGGTGGACCCTTCATGAATGGAATTAATGCCCCATGAAAGAGGCTTGAGAAAATTTCCTTGGCCCTCCTAGCATGAGGGGACACTTAGAAGGCACCATCTATGAAGAATGGGCCCTCACTAGACACCAACTCTGCTTCCCCTTGATCCTGGACATCCTAACCTCCAGAACTGTGAGCAAAAAGTTCCTGTTGTTTATAAATTACTCCATCTAGGATATTTTGTTGTAGTATCCTGAATGGATTAAGACAGTACTATAGTATACACACACAAACACATATGTGAATAAATAATATAATACCAAGGCATATAAGCTATATATATCCAAAGTCTATATGCCATTTTTGGTAGTTTTACCTCATCATGTAAGTTATTATGAGTCATTTGTAGGGGAGGCAATATGATCAATCTTATGTTTTAGGTAAATTCTGGAGGAGTATAATAAGTGGACCAGAGCAAGCAAGATTGAAGACAGGGAAAGGAGATAGGAGATTCCAGCAATTCATGCTTCATTTATTCAAAAAAATTTTTTGACTACCTGCAGTAAGCCATGCGGCATTCTAGGCACTAAAGGAATACCTGTGAACTAGATAATTAAAGTTCGCTATTAAATAATTTGCATTCTAGTTGTCTAAAGCAAAATAAGAAACAAATTAATACACGAGGTAATTGCAGATAGTGGTAGGTGCCATAAAGAACATAGAACGGGGTTGTTGGAAACAGGGCTGTCGGTGGGCAGTGGTGGTGGCCACTCAGAGGAGGCCTCCCAGAAGAGGTAGCGTATGAAGAGAGATCTGAATGACAAGTAAGAGGCAAGCCAGAGAGAAAGAACATTTTGGGTAGGGAGAATGGCAAATGAAACCCTACATTTTGTGCTTTCAAGGATCAGAAAGTAGACCACTGTGTCCGGCACCAAGTAAGTGATAAGGGAGCATTTCTTGAGTTTGGAGAAGTAGGCAGAGGCCAGACCACTTAGGTCTTTATAGGCCATGGTAGGGAGTTTGGATGTTGTTCAAAGTGCAATTAGGAGGTCTGGGGGTCCAAAGCAGGGGGTTAGGGAATAGGAGATGGGACGGTGGGGGAAGCATAATATGACTTAAGTTTTTAAAAGTTTGTTCATGTGACTGCTCTTTGAAAAATGATTGGCAGTGGTCCAGGAAAGAGGTGGTATAAACTATTGGAGTGTGCAAGATATGAAAAAGGACTCTCTCCTTTCTAGACTTAAGTTCTTGTATAGCTTATTCACCTCTGAATCCCTGATGCAACCTAGTGCCTGGTATACAAAGAAGATGAAGTACACATTTGAAAAATGCTTGAGTGAACAAATGGCTAGAGGAGGCTTCTGTTCTTAGATGGTATCAACTGATAAACTCAGTTACTTAAAGGATAATGTTAAGCTGTGGACTCAGTTACAATGCAGGTCAGTTAAATTTGGGTGTGTTTCAAGGTCACAAATCATGATTACATTGTAATCATGGCAATTGTGGTACTATCATCTGCTTGTTTCACAAATGCCTTTTGCCAGAGCAGAGTTTGGGTAATTCTGTGTATATAATACAATACGAATCTGTCACCACTACTAGAAATTAATTGCAAAGAAATATGTACTGTGTTTGTTTTGCCAGTAACATTATCATCACATGCAAGAAGATAACATATGTTTGGGGAATTTTTACTGCTAATAAGTATTAGGCTTTAGTGAGGATTACATTTAGAATTACCAATGGAATATTCCATTTATGTAAAGCAAAATAAACAACTTGTTTTTTATTTAAAAAATCATACTTCTAGGAAACAACTACTCCTCCAGAAAAGTGAGAGTACAGAATTCTGGTTAAGAATATGGCTTTGGAGTTCAACATATCTGAGATTGAGTAACAACACTGCCACTCTTGGGTAAGGAATTTCCTCAACTCTGATTTTTGGAAAATAATATCTTTGTTCAGAGTCATGAGGATTGAAAGAGATACTTTCATTTCTTTAGGCTTCTCAGCATCTAAACTCTTTCTATGGTATATAATTCCCCATTTATGACTCTTAGTTGGGACAAAAATCCTCTCATCCTATAGACGCTGATTTTTCCTGTGTTTCCTTATAGTGAGGCAAATACATACAACCTTGGCTTTATCATTCAGGTGTAATTAAGCCAAATTTTTATGCAGAAGTTAGTGGCATAGAAGCAAAGAGCTGGGAACTTTCTAGAAGCAGCAGTGGTAGAGGTGGTTTATTGGTTTATCTTTTTATAATGGTCCATTTGTATTCTGAATTATACCTTGATTGATCTAAGATTCTTTCCTAGACTTTAAACTCCTTGAAAGCAGAGATTATCTTGTTCACAGTTGAAGTATTTTCTGGCATAGAGCCTGACATAGGTACACCCTTAGTAAAGCTTATCGATGAGATAGAAATACCATCTCGCGAATGTGGCTGGGGGTCAGGTAGAACCCTAGGTTGGCATTATCTCACCAAAGTAGTTTGGTCCAGGATTGGTCCTCAGCTCTATTCGCCTAAGAACTTGATATTAAACCTTAGTCAAAAGTGATCAGATCTCTCTACTGGAGGTAGATTCAGACTAAATAAATTTGTAAGAGACCAATGTATAAACTATACTTATTTTTCACTAAGAAATATATTCACTTATATTCACTAAGAAATATAACTGTGGGTGGTCTGGAATGCTGCTCATTTACTCATTTAATGACTATTCATTATTTACTATGTGCTAGCTACTATTATATCTTTGTATAAACAATGGACAAACAGACAAGATTGCTGCTCTTTCTCTCTAGAACTTATCATATATTAAAAAACTAAAAAAACAAAAGATTGCTATTCTCATGCAATTTACAAAGCCATGTCAACAAATAAATATTTAATTATAGAAAATGATAACAATTATAAAGAAAAATATAGCAGGATAATGTAATGAAAATTGTTGGGAAGGAGTGTGTGCTAATTTTAATTGGATGATTAGGGAAGATGTCCCTCAGGAGGTTACATTTAAACTGAGACCTGAATGAAGCTGGGAAAGAATATACCAGGTAGGGGAACCATTATACACAAAGGCTCTAAGGCAGAAATAATTTTGAGGGGTGTTTGAGGAATAAAAAGTAGGCCAGTGTGGTAAGTAGCCTCTGAAATGACTCGCAATGAACTCAGGCTACTGGTGTTTGTACCCTAGTAAAATTCCTTCCCCTTGAGTGTGGGCTGGATTTAGTAAGTACCTTCTAATGAATACAATGCAGTAGAGATGCTGGAATGTCACTGCCAACATTAGGTTACAAAAAGATGGTGGCTTCTGTCTTGGGCACCTTTTTTTGCTTTTTCATTTTCTTGCTGTGCAGAAAAGAGTTAACATACCAATCCTGAGATGGCTATCCTTAGAAAAGCCAGCTTGTAAGGTTGGCCTTGGCTGGCATATGGGAACTTGGCTGGTAAATGGTTCTCTACACTAATATAAAACTTTCCCTAGATGATGAGGGAGGCTCACTAGGCCTCCTCTGTTTGTGCAAATCATATGGCTTATGCTGAATACCTGCTTCCCTCCTGGAAGTCTAGAATTTTGGTATATGCTAGGCAGAGCGTGCCTGTGTGACCAGCCCCCAGTAAAACCTTTGGGTGATGATCTGTGTGATCCCTCATGAGGGGTGAGAGCATAAGAGAGCCTGCAAATGGATTCCTGAAGACCCCACCTGGGCCCATTTCCTTTATAATTCATCTGTTTATCCTTACTAGTATACATTGCTATGATAAATCTGAGAGTGATTGCAACTGTACTATGGTTCCTGTGAGTCCTTCCGGCTCACCTCTGAAGGTGGGAGTGGTCTTGGGGGCTCTGAACACACTTGGGGACCCTGATGAAGCAAGCGGCCATGGGCTTCCCTGTGGAGTGGTCCATGTGGCCAGGAACTAAAGGAGGCCTCTGGCCTACAGCCAGCCCAGAGGAACTGAAGCCTTCACTCCAATAGCCCGCATGGAACAAAGGTCGACAGGAGTGAGCTTAGAAGCGAATCCTGCCCCTGCTGAGCCTTCAGATGAGGCTGCAGTCATGGCCAGCACCTTGCTTGCAGCTTTATCAGAGGCCTTGAGCCAGAGGCACCACCTAAACAGGGCTTGGATTCCTGGCCTACAGAAACTGTGAGATAATATAAATTTATCGTTTTTAGCCCGTAAGTTTTGGAGTAATTTGTTATACAGCAATAGATAACTAATACAGCCAACATGGCTGGAATATAGGAGTCAAAAGGAATGTGACAGGTGATGGGTTCACAGTGGCAGACAGAGCCCCAAATCATAGAGGGACTTGATGTGTATGGGAAAGATTTGGATTTTATTCCATTGAGGGATTTGGAGCAGGGAAATCTGATTAGCACATTGTCTCCTTTAGGCCAGAGGTTTTCAACCTTGGCTGCATTTTAGAATCACTAAGGGAGATTTTTAAAAATGCCTATGCCAGGTCCCACCCTCAGAGATTCTGGTTGAATTGGCCCTGGGAGAGCCTCCAGTATCGTTATTTTTTAAAAGCTCCCCAGGTAATTCTGATGGGCAGCTCAGGCTGAGAACCAGGTGTGCTTTAGGGCAGCAGACCTGTGTGGGATGCCAGAGAGGATTGCGTGCTGAGTATGGCATCAGAACTAAGGGAGAGAGTCACATGTTTTTAATAATGAATTATTATCTCAAATTAAATAGGCCTGAGATATCCAGGATGGTGTGCTCTGTTCTGGTCAGTGCTGGAGAAATAGCCACAATCACTAACTGTTGGATTTTCCCTTTCCATGGTAACTGTCATCCATGTGTTCTTTTCGCACAAGGTACAACACTGTGCATTAGGCTTCAGTTTTAAAGACACCAACACGGTCACAGCAAATATAAATCTTTGGCCTTAAAACTCTTTTGATAATTTCTAACCAGTGACAGCAGAAAGAGTTTTTTGTCCTATATTTCCAAAAAAAAAAAAAAGGACGAAATTAAAATTAACTCTTCAACCAATTTAGCTTTCTTCTGGAAACACTGGATCTAATAATATATATTATATGGATCTATAATTGGACAATATATACATACGAGAGGACAATATATACATGCAAGAGGACAAATTAGAAGACATGCCAAATGCTTCAACAAATCTCAATTTCTCAAAACTTAGTCCCCCATAATGAGAAGCACAGACATTAACACACCAAAACAGAACACGACAAATGAAATGAAACAAAACTTTTCATGGGAGTATAACAATTTTGGATGTGTATTGTACGTGGATTTTTATATGTATTGTATTTTCTGTCACTTATCTTTTTTATATTTTTGGCTAAAGAAATTTATCTGAATCTTAGATTCTGATCAACACACTAAAATTCTTGATTGAAATATAATTTAAAATTTTAATGAAATTTAATTCAACTGAAATGTAAATTTAAACGTCTTGATTTATAATGCTTTGTATTAAACACCTAGTAGCTTTTTGAGGTAGAGATGAAAATAATTACATTTGTTTTGTCTTCCCTGTCAGTTTGTGGCCTGAACAGAAGGGAGATTCTCTTGGACAAAGTGCTGAGGGGGTTCCTGGGACTAGGGAGTGGGGACATACCCTTACACTTATGTTAAAAAGAAGCAAAGATGGCAAGTTCATAAGCATTAAATCCCAATCATCCATTCATTCAGTAAACATACTGAGTGTATTGTATGCCAGGTGTCTTTCTAGATCTTAGGGATATCTCAGCAAACTCCCTATTAATGGAGCTTTTCATTACAGTGAGGAGTGGAGAGTTGTCAGGCAATAAACTAATAAATGTCAAGTAGTAATGAGTACTATTATTATAATAAAATAAGATGATGTGATTGGATGGTAGGACAGGGTACAGGATTGTCACTTATTGGATTGAATGGTCTATCAGATATAAGAAAACTGAGCCACAGTGTTTTAAGTATTTTTTAATTGCCAATTTTTAATATTTGGCAGATTTCATATAAAATCCAGATTTTTACCTTCTCTTGAAAAATTAGATCATTATGCTGGACAGATATTTCTGTATGACAACAGTATTCTTTCAGTGGGGCATGTCATCTCCTCTTCTTCATAATCCGTCCTTTACTAACAGAGCCGCTTCTCTCCTTCACAATACCTTCCTGGCTTCAGAATCCTGAGGAAGTCTCAACCCTGGGCTAGTAAAAGACTAGGGGCCCAGATAGGGTGTGGAATGGGATTCAAGGCATGCAGAAAGCCATGAGCTAAGGAGCTGTGATGAGCAGCTCTAGACCCCTATGTAGATATCCAAGATCACTTTTGCTTGGTCCCAATATGGGTTTGTAATGGCATAGAGAGTCCGTATTTTAAAACTACAGAGTGGACTAGAAAGTTTAGTATGGGCCAGGCACAGTGGCTCACGCCTGTAATGCTAGCACTCTAGGAGGCTGAGGTGGGAAGACAACTTGAGCTCAGGAGTTTAAGACCAGCCTTAGCAAGAAGGAGAACCCATCTCTACTAAAAATAGAAAAATTAGCCAAGCATGGTGGTGAGCACCTATAGTCCCAGCTATTCATGAAGCTGAGGCAGGAGAATCACTTGAGCCCAGGAGTTTGAGGTTACAGGGAGCTATGATGACACCACTACACTCTACCCAGGGCAACAGAACGAGACTCTGTCTCAGAAAAAAAAAAAAGAGAAAGTTTAGTATGATGGAAAGAGAAATGAACCAGTGGTCAGGATCTGCCATTAGATAGCTATATAATTGTACATGGTCATATGTTTTTACATGATTATATGTTTTTCTAAAATTTGTCAAAATAAGTTATTTTAACCACTATTTCTTTCCACTCAGATTTCCCATCTATTAGACTTTACCCAGTGTCAGATAGCATTGGACTGAATGGGCATTTTTAAATCTAGCTAAGGAAAGTTGAGTTGGGAATATGCCACTTTTACTGCAATGTGGAAAGCTATTTTGAAATGTTTCAATAAAACTAGCCAGAAATTATAGACTGCTAATTTGGAAATACATGAAGGTACATTCTTTTGTTTAAATTTATTTATTGAAGAACTGAGAGAAAATTCTGATTAAAAATAAATGAAATATGAAACAAAAGGGATAAAGAAGAACAATAGAATCACTGGAAATTATCCTGACATTGAGAGGCAAACGGCAGAAAATTTTTTTTCATAGTAGAACAAAAACAGTAACTCAAAAAAGAGGAAGAAACAAAGTTCTTGGATTGTTTGATACTTCATCTAATGAAGAAGAGTTGATCATATGGGAAAAAATTTAAATTTCTCACTGATTTGACATATTAGGCTATTAAGTATGGAATGCCCGATTTCCTCAAGTACTAAGTTTGACAGTTGATATCACTGACGTGTCACTTTGACACTTGTATTTTTTTTTTTATTGTGAAGGTATATCCTTATTCTTTCAAATGCATGTTTTGGCTTATGATTATCTTTCAAAAATTTTATTAGAGCAATTTTTGTGAAACCATGGATAAGTCAAAAATTTGTGTTATTTTTAATATGAGTTCTGTCATGGACCCAATGCAGCACAGACAGCTCAAAATATCAGCGAAGTGTTTTGGAAGGATGTGGTTGAACGCACAGTACGTAGATGGTTTGAGAAGTTTCATTCTGATGATTTTAATCTTGAAAATGAGCCACGTGAGTGACCTGAGACCAAGGTGGATAATGATGAGCTGAAAACTATACTGGAAGTGAATCTATCCCAACCTACTTGTGAATTAGCAGCAAGATTTGACGTTACTATTCCAACAATATTGGACCATTTGAAACAAATCGGGAAGGTAAAGAAGCTGGATAGATGGGTTGACATCTAAGCAAGCGTCAGAAGAGAAATCATCTCAAAGCTTGCCTTTCTTTGCTGTCATGACATAAAAACAAACCATTTCTACACCATATTGTTACATTTAATGAAAAATTGATTCTTTTTGACAATTGCAAGCATTCGGCACAATGGTTGGATAAAGATGAAGTGCCGAAACCCAGTCCAAAACCAAATATTCATCCAAAAAAGCTAATGGTGTCTGTTTGGTGGTCCAGTGCTGGTATTATCCACTATGCTTCATGAAACCTGGTCAATTGAGTACAGTGGATATCTACTGCAACCAACTGGATGAAATGATGAGGATACTTGTGATTAAGCAACCGAGATTGGTCAATAGATATAGGCCAATCCTCTTGCAAGACCACATGTCCCAAAAAACAGTGCTGTTCAAACTACAGCTGCTGGACTTGGAAACTCTCTGTCATCCACCGTATTCACCAGACCTTACACCAACTGACTACCACTTCTTCCAGGCTTTGGACCACTTCTTACAAGGAAAAATATTCAATTCTCAACAAGCTGTGGAAAATGCCTTTCGCGATTTCATCACCACTCACTCTCAAGGCTTCTTCACTGCTGACACAAACAAGCTACCATTCTTTAATTTCTTTATGCCTCAGTTTCCTCAGCCATTCAATGAGGATAATAACCCTCAGAGTATGTAGTAAAGATTAAAAGAGGTGATTTAAGAAAATGTCTCAGAACAACATCCCCACAAAGTATGTAATAATTTGGTTAGCTGTTATTAAGATCCTATGAAAAAACAAAAATGTCCTTGCATTTGTCTTTTCCCTTCTTTGGGTTCTCCTTTTATCTATGTATTTCTCCCAAACTATTTAGCCCATCCTCCAATCCAGGCAAAAGGAATAATCTGATTCAGCCTAAGCGCTAAGTTCCACTGGAGCTTACATATATATCTCCAGAAAGTAATAATGAATGATTTTGCAGCCTAATGATGGTTGCTGTGTCTTTGGTAAGTATTTGATTCAAGATTCCAAATTTTGGCATCTTGCTGTCTTTTGCTACCTAGAAGACATGACTACCATTCAAAAAATATCCAATTTCAGATGATGAAATAAAAATTTAAAAATGTCCAATTTCAGTCTTGATCTCAACTCCAGGGAGTTAGATAAAATTGTTAGTTTAACTTATAAATATAGCTAGTACCAATTGAATACTTACTGTGTGCCAGGTTCTTCTCTAAGAACTTTGATATATTCTTTATTGCTTGAGATAAATAGAAATGTTAGTTTAAAATCACAAGATCTATAAATTTGTAAAGGAGAGCTTTATTTCTTATAAAGGGTTGTGGCCTGAAGGCTGGTGAAAGCATAGCCTCCAGCAGGAACTGAAAACAGGAATAAAGGAGGAAGGGTGAGACAGGAATTTATGCTGAACTCATTGGCTAAGTATACATTTTCAACAGGTTTTAGGAAGAGCTATGAATATTCATGAAGGTGTGTGTGCATGCATAGTAAGCAAACATGCATTTTACATATGTCCCATGTTCACTTTGGGGTAGAGACTTAACATTTAAATGCTTTAAAATCAGGCTCTATATATCAAAAGGTGAAATGGAGGACACAGAGGAATCCTGTGCACAGTCTTTGTAAACCAGCTAGAATCAGTCCTTGGTTGGTGGTTTCTTATCAGGAAGGAATGCTGATCAGTTGATGTGTCAATACTGCAAAAAGGGAGGGGAGTCTGACTGTAGCATCAGGTGGTTGGCTGGAATCAGCGGTGGAGCAAGTCTTTCTAAAGGGCTGATTTCTGTTTAACCCTTAGGAAAGAAAGTCTAATGGCATTAGCGAAAGAGGGGTATAATGAGTTGTGTCCAATCTCCCACCCTGTCATGTCTAGGAACTCAGTTTTTAGGGTTTCTCTGGTTCCCTTTGGCCAAGAGGGGGTCCGTTCAGTTGGTTGGGGGACTTTGGATTTTATTTTTATTTCTCAGAAATATTTTTTCCTCTAATCCATGATCCTTCCCACTGTTCTCTGCACACTCCTGTTGATCCAGGTGATCAGGCCAAAATCCTAGAATTATCCTAGATTCTTTACTTTTATTACACCTTATGTCCAATCCATCAGCAAATCCTATATGCACTACCTACAAAATATGTAATTCCACCACTTCTCACTTTTTCATGGTCACCACTTTAGTTTAAGCCTGTGTATCTGTTGCCTAAGCTTTGGCCATAGCCCCCTAATTGTCCCTGCTTCTTCTATTGGTATATTCTTTACATAGCAGTGAGAGTGATCATGCTAAAATGTGAAACAAATCATATCCCATCACTCCTCTCCTCCTCACCCTTCCAGTGGCTTCCTGTGGGGGATAGGGTAGATGGGCATCCAGCATCCATTTTAGTCTTCTAATGTGCTTTCACATCCTGCAAGTGCTGGAAAACTAAAAATTGCATTTGTTAGACTCTCTTGCAGCTATGGCTTGGGATAGGTCTTAGGTTTTACCAATTAGATACACCTATGAGAGACTGGGAAGATAGAAGTGGGGTAGAGGCCATATTCTGTCTGTTTTGACTATTGTTGCAGGTAAGCATGGTCACAGAGACATTGGGTTGGGTTGGTTAAGAGACAGTTGTGGTGGCAGTAATGAGGGCTTCCCATTCCCTGGGTCACAGCCATGGCATAGGTTCTTTACATCACTGGTTCACCTGCAACCTCTTGATTGCCCATCTTCCTGATGTGGCAGAGGTAGCAGCTTTTCTAGCAGCCTGGTTGGGTGGTGGTGGTCTGGATCTCATTCCTGGAGGCTTAGAGCTCTTGTAGCCCTTTACATGATTGCATAAGCACTCAAATTCTCTGCATCAGATCTCTTTCAAATTAAATAATGAAAGTATTTTCTTGCTCTTGTGACTGAATCTTAACTGATACACTTTTAATCACATTCAGAATCAATCTAAAGTCCTTACCATGGCCTACAAGCCCAATATGATCAGCCCTTAGCTACTCTTTTTCTCTCTGACTTTGCTTAAACCACACTGCACTTTTGCATTTTTGCTCTTCCTTGAATACACTAAGCTTGTCCCTTCTTACAGCTTTTGCACAAGCTGTTCTGATTCCACTGGATCTATGGCATGACTCATTCACTTTTTTTCCTGTCTCTGCTCAGATATCACTTTTTCACAGAGGTCTTCTCTGACCACCTATCTAGAATATCATTCCCTGTCACCTTGTCCCTTTACCTTCCTTTATTTTTGTTCATTATACTTAGTATCTATCATAGTATATATTTGGTTGAAGTCTATCTGCCCCATTGAAAAATAAGCTTTCTGTTAATTGCTCTATCTTCAGAGGGTAAACTGTGCTTGGCACACAGTAGGTACTTCATGAATATTTTTTGAGTAAATTCCCATGAGACCTGAGGCAAAGAATGATTAAGTACTTACCCAAGCTCAGACAATAACGGGCAGAGCTGGGGTTTGAACCTAGGGAGTCTGATGTGGGGGCATTGGCTCTTATGCAGGACACCACACTGCCTCCTTAGTGTAGCCAACCTCTGATCAAGTGTTCATGTACTTTGTCTGAAGAAAGACCAGTAATACTGTTGGAGAAAGAAATATGGTTATGCTTTTGCCTGTCCGAGAGGGGGGGTGTCCTGACCCATAAACACAACTGCCTGCCTCTGAGGCAGGGACGTCCCTGTGGTGGAGACAGGTGGCAGAACAAAAAAAGAGATGGCTCAGTTCCTCTGCCTGTGAGATCATCCAGCTAACTCCATCTATTTGGCCTGATTCTAAACCAATCCTTTCCTCTGCTTCCCGACCTCCAAATACACGGCCATGCCCTCAAAATGCCCTTTTCCCTACTGGGCACCTGGATGTTCTCAGTTGTTGTGGTTTCTTTTTAATCTCCCAAGGGCTGATTTCTATTCTTCACCCATTATCCTTATTCATTTCCCCCTTTTCCCTTCTTTCTCTTTTTTCTTTTCTGTTCTCTCCTTATAGTTTAACAAACAAATCAGTCCAGTGCTAATTTTACACATTTAAACATATTAATTTAAATCCATAAATAACAGAAAGTGTTAATGTCTTAACAGTTGCACTCTGGGTCACCAGGGAGGGAGGTTGATGGCTTCGTATAATATCATTGGCCCCTTATGTCACCAGCCTAGGGTCAGGGTCTCCATCATTTCTCTCATACGATGCCTGCAGTGTGTCTCCCTGCACGTCCCTACACCATAGTGGAGTGAGCAAAGCTCTGGAGTCAGACAAATCTGTGCCCAAATACCTCTTATTGGGGTGTCCTTTTCAAGTTTCTTACCTCTCTCAGCCTGTTTTCTTGTCTGTAAAATTGGAACTAAAAAAAAAAAATCTTCCTTGCAGAATTCTGTGAGGATTAGAGAAAATGCATGTAAAGAATCTGATACAAATAATAAAACACAATAAAACCACAAAAGGAAAGCAACCATTTTTCTCTTCCCCCCTCCACATTAAAGCATAATAATATTAAATGATTATTTAATGATTGCATGTGGAATTAATTTGCACAATTCACTTTCTGAACATATATGCTTCCTACTGGAGATTGTATTAGTTTTAAAAATCTTTGTTCAAGTGCCTGTTGCAAGATATTTTCATTTAAATATGATTTAAATTGACACTCTATTTTTTATCTGAATTTTCTAAAAGCTAAGACTCATATAAAGACAAAATAGATTTTTTGAATTTAAATTTAATCACATAAGACTGTGTTATTATAATCCATTTATATTTAGACTGATATGCTTCACTATTGTCTCATCCAATAATGAAGACAGATTAGTCAAAATATATTGCATAAAGAACTGTCCTATTCTGATTACCATGACTTCAGTGTCTTTCACAAAAAATGTTTAATTGTTAATACTCAGTGCTTATTAGGGTACAGGGAAATGCGTACTCTTAAACATTGTGATAAGTATAAATTGAAGCAATCTTCCTGAGAGCTACTTGGCTTAGAGAGTTCTTTAAAAGTTCATACCCTTGATTCCAATAATTCTACTTATAGGAATCTAAGAAAATAATCAAGGTGTGCTTAAGTATTTTTGAACAAAGATGTTCATCAAAGCATCACTTTAAAATAGAGAAAAAGTGTAAACATCCTGAATGCTCAACAATAGAAGAATAATTAAGATAAATGTTAAAAATCATTTTGGAAGAAATGATTTAATGGCACAGGGATATTTTGGGATATAATTATAAGTTAAAAAAGCAGAACATTTTATAATATATAACATAATATAAAACAATGTATTATATAATATAAATATATAACAAATATAAATATGACATAATGTAAAATAATATATATACACACATACTACAATCCCAATTGTGTAAAGACAACACTGTACATAAAATGCATACAAAAAGAAATGACAAAAAATACAGGAGAATATTAACTGCATATATCTGGGGGGTAGGAATTTTCTTTTCTATAATTTTATGTATTTTGTAGATTTACTATAATAAAAATGTGATTTTTTTTTTCCATGCTAATCTTCTCTGTATCGTTCCAATTTTAGTATATGTGCTGCCGAAGCGAGCACAAAATGTGATTTTTGATAATCAGGAAAAATGTTATAAAACAATTTTAAAAATTTAAGATATTTAATTTCACCCTGAAGTATAGAGTTTAAAGCATCAAACAGCAGATTGGAGTAGCCTGCATGCAACTGATAAGCTTTGTGTAAATCCCGCTCTGCTCACTGCTTCCAGTTGCATTTCTGTGACTGGGAGAAAGTAACCAGTTCCTGATGTTACCAAATGCGAGGCAGGATCAGAAAGGCGAGAGTGCCTGTGGAATGCCAGTCTCTTCCAGGGAGAGAGAGAGAGAGAGAGAGAGAGAGAGAGACAGACAGACAGACACACGGAGGGAGGGAGGGAGGGAGGGAGATTTCCAACCCTGCATACCCCATGAATGGTTTACCTTCATATCTTCACTCACTCCTTCCTTACACTTTCAACTTCCCCGGGATCCACTAGCGTCATGCAACTGTACTGGACACTGGAAGTATGCAGACATATTTTTTGCTTTCCTGAACCTCTGGTGGGAAAAAGAGAGAAGAAACAGTAAAATAACATGCCAACTGCCACAAAGAGCTGCAAGGGCACAGAGGACACTTTAGCCCAGACTGATTACCAGGAAAGGTTTCTTGGAGGAGTTGATGTATTCATACATTTCAAATTAACTCCAAATGCATACATATCTCTTACCCCTGTAGTCCTGCAACATAGCTTAAAAGTTCTTTTACTTGTCCTTAGTCAATTCCATCTCCCATTCTGCTCAGGGTGTTTTCCAAGCCTTCCCCACTTTCTTCACCTAGCTCACAACCTTCTCCTCTCAGCAGTCAAACCCCACTTTCAGGAAAAATTTGCATTCTTCTTTTTTGTGTGCCAATCAGAATGACATAATTGCCACTTCTCCATTTCTGCCTTTGCTACTAGGAAACTCAGTGTGAAAATTAGAGCTCAATTGCTGTTTTATCCCAAATTCTCTGTCTCCTAAATGATTTGTAATTTTTAATAACAATGCAATTTTACTTTTAAGACAGATGCCATCCCCCGTCAACTACCTCAACTTTCCCCCAAACCCATTACATTTCTATATCTTTAGCTTTCTTCTGTCCTATACTCCAGTCTCAGAGGAATTCACTCAAATTTATAAGTACTGCAGGTGATCTGCAATGGAGTTTTTTGGCTTGGCTGCCTATCCTCTCTATAATATTGCTTTTTGGGTAATTATTGTCTATAGACATGCAATAGACTGTCTATAGACTGTCTAGTGGACAGATAATCTTCCTCCCCACCCTAACCATCCTCATGGCAAAAACCAGTTTCGCAGTCATTTGTTAAATTAATTTTAACATTCCTTTACTACATACAAATTTGTGGTTCTCTGGTTTTGTTTTTTTTTTATTATTTTTTTATTTTTTTATATTTGTTACATACATTGCCCCTACCACCCCTCCCCCCCACACATGTCAGAGCTTCAAGTGAGTCGGTTCTCTGGTTTTGAATGGGTTGCAACATCTTTACAATTTCCTCAATAAATAATATATAATAATAATCTTTGGCATGTCTTCACTTTATTTCTATGAGAGTCATGATTTTACCTATTTAAAAAATTATTCTTCACACTTAAATAAGTTTTTGAAAGATGAAGTCTATATTTTCTGGTTCTACTTCCTCACTTTTTATTTTACTTTCTAGTTACCCATTGAAATCTACCTTCTACACACTGCCTTCTCTCCCCCAAAAAACTATCCCTTACACTCAGTACTTTACTGAAACACTCTGAAAAAGGTCAAAGATAGGAAACACTTCTCAGTCTTATCTTTCTCTCATTTGCTGCATTTGATACTATTAAGACGGAGTAATATTTACTGGTAGGAAAGACAGACTATATCTCATGGCCTCGTTTGAGCAACCAAAATTACTCCAGCCACAGATGTTTCTGACCGGTTCCTGTTTCAGTGTTTTATGTGAATTCTTAATTTTTTTCCTTTTCTCTAAGTCCTGGGGGAGGAAGCTGGAATTAAACAGTGCAGATGTCTATGTAACCACAATTGTCTCTCTCTTTCTGTACTTATAAAAGTGCCTCATCCTGGTAGAGAGAATTTCCTAGTTATACAGCCGAACAACTCTGAAGCTTTATATCTTCTAAAAATAGTGTAGTCTTTTCCCATCCTCTCTTGCAATATTGCTGTTAAAGAAAAGAAAAGAAAAAAAAACTCCTTTAGTTTTAATGACCTCTTGCAGATGAATTTCCCCAGAGCTCAAGTCTCAGATTTGTTCCCTACCAGTATATATACTCACTCTTAGGCGATTTCATCTAATCTCAAGGTTTTAAATGTGGTCCCTACACTGAAGGCTAAGAAATATATGTCTCCAGCCCAGACTGCTCTGTCAACTGAAGAAAATGATGAGGTTTACAATTTGGAAAGGAGAGCTTTATTTCTTATAAGGGGTTGCAGCTTGTGGGTGGCCATTCCCGCATGCTAGAAAGCTGAGCCCCAGGCCCTTGGGAACACTTGCTTCCAGGGAAGGACAATGGGAACAGGAATTTACGCTGAGGGGTGTGGCCATACATATTTAACAAGCTATAGGAGTCATGAATATTTATGAAGGGAGAAACATGCACATGCACATGCACAATTGAGGTTCATGCACCTTCGGAGGTTGCATGTACCAAAAATGGTGGCCATAGCATGATCTGAGGGTGGAGTTTTCGGCCCTCTGACGTCAAAAGGTGAAGCAGAGGACATGAAAACCCTTACTGTGCATCCTCCGTAGCCTGGTTAGAACCACTCCTTGGTTGGTGGCCCCTTATCGGGAAGGAATGCTGGTCGGTTGTTGTGCCAACACTGCAAAAAGGGAGAAGCAGCATTAGGCAGTTGATTGAAATCAGCTGTGGAGCAAGTCTTTTCAAAAGGCCGGTTTTGTCAACCTTTCCATGCCTCGGTTTTCTTTTTTTTTTTTTTGAGACAGAGTCTCACTCTGTTGCCCGGGCTAGAGTGCCGTGGCATCAGCCTCGCTCACAGCAACCTCAAACTCCTGGGCTCGAGCAATCCTCCTGCCTCAGCCTCCCGAGTAGCTGGGACTACAGGCATGTGCCACCATGCCCGGCTAATTTTTTCTATATATTTTTAGTTGGCCAATTAATTGCTTTCTATTTATAGTAGAGGCGGGGTCTCGCTCTTGCTCAGGCTGGTTTCAAACTCCTGAGCTCAAGCGATCCGCCCGCCTCGGCCTCCAGGAGAGCTAGGATTACAGGCGTGAGCCTCCGCGCCCGGCCATGCCTCGGTTTTCTTATTCATAAAATGAGGATAATAACAGTACCTTTCTCATAGCCTTGTAGTAAGGACTAAATAAGACAATGTATATAAAGTGATTAGAACAGTGCCTGGCACATAGAAAGTGCCCAGTGACTGTTAGCTATTCTTGTGTATAGCGGGTACTGTGGTGTCTGTTCAAGACCCCTTCATCAAGCACATGCTCAGCTGTCTGCTGCCAACTGCACCCCACCCTGGGAACTGCCTTTAGCTTCAAAGAAATGCTTTGCTTAGCCCCCAGCCCTCTCTCAGGTAGGAGTCAATGGTAAATGACTGGCTGATGCAAAGATACAAGGGTTCTATTTACCCCATTGCCTTAATTTGGGACAACTCTACATGTCATCTCAGCTCCACAGGTCCTTTTAGAATCAGCTGAGTCTTTGAGGGCAACCGCATTACAGGTCAGCTCCTTTTGCCCAATCCTGCCTTCCTTCCAGATGTATCTCCCAAGAACACTCCCCAACAGACTTGATGCATACAATTTTCTGTCTCAAATTCTATTTCCACAGAACCCAATTTAAGACATTACATGAATCTCTCAACTATCCTTATGGGGCAAACATCTAAATCTTTAGGATAGTACATGAGGTTCTTCATGAGATGACCCCATTCTCTTCCTCTTACCCTCATCTCTCACAGTACCCATCCTGCACCTTTTCCTCTAAGGCATTCTCCATGGTCTTCACTGCTTTGCTCAAGTTTAGTATACACTGTTCTTACAACACATTTGTAATTTCTTCCTGGCTCATTCCTGCTCATTCTTGTAGACTCAGGTCTTGTCTTCCAGAAAATCCAAATCCAGGCTTAATCCAGTCTGAGAGTCCCTCCTATATGCTCTTATAGAACTTCATGTTTGCTTTTATCAAATTGCTTACCATATTATATTAAAATTGTACAGAATATTAATAATATGACAGTGGTTTGATAGTTAATATAAGGAGGTCTACTAATTCAGCAGATAGAGAATTGCTTAAAGATTTATTGTTTGGGGAAGAGGAAAAAATAATAAGTATCAAATTTATTTATCAGCTACAAGTCTTATTTATTGATTGATTGATAGATAGAGATAGGGTCTCGCTCTGTTGCCCAGGCTGGAGTGTAGTGATGCAATCACAGCTCACTGGAACATTAAACATTAAAGTCCTGGGCTCAAGTGATTCTCCTGCCTCAGCCTCCTGAGGACTACAGGTGTGCACCACCACACCCAGCTAATTTTTTTTTTTTTTTTTTTAAGAGAGATGGGATCTCACTATGTTACCCAGGCTGGTCTAGAACTCCCAGCCTCTAGCAATCCTCTCACCTCAGCCTCCCAAAGTACTGAGATTACAGATGCAAGCCACTGCACCTGGCTTTATTTTATTTAATCAAAATTAAGTCTCGTACTGGCCTTATCCACAAGAATGTTTTGACTCTCAGTATTACCAAATACTGTTCTCAAAGCAAGATAAAGTAGTTCCTAAGGAGTGGATTTTGGAAATAAATATGTCTTTGCTTGTGGGGGTGGCGGGGCTGGGAGGTGTCAGATGATGAGGTGCAAACCCCTGCTTTGGAGACAAGAATAAAGTGAAGACAGTGTATGAGGATAGAGTTTTGATCACTGATTTGGGCAGAAATGGGATAGATGCTTATGTCACCGGCATACAGGTTCTTGCTAACGTCGCAGAAAGGAATTTCGGGACATGCACACAATGGAGTGATAGTGGTAAGTTTACTGAGTGAAAGCAGACAGGCTTACTACAGGCTTGTGCAGAAGCAAAAGTATACTCCCAAAAAAGGGAGTGGGCAGACTTGGAAAGAGCAACTGCCCCAAGCCCTGAGTGGTTGCTGTTTTTCTTTGGTGAAGTCAAAGAAGGCTGGGTGGTCAGTGTTCATTCTGTTCTTATTCAGAGTTCCCCTGTTTTTCCCAAAAGGGGTCAAAACCACAATGTTAACTTATTATACTTGAGATATAACGGGGGAAAGGTCGTTTTGTACCTGTGCAATGCTGGGAAATTAATGGCTCTTTTCTTCTTAAGGCTGTTCTTTCAAGGCCTGTTTGTTCAAGCCAGTTGACTAACTTTTCCGTTCCTTCCTCCGTTGCTCATTCCTAACTGACTACCTGCTCTAACAGTTATAGTTGGTATGCTATATTCTTCCTTTTCGGATGATGTCCTAAAAGGTAACCTAACCTCTGTGCCTTATATGGAAGCCTTGGTGAGGATCAAAGAAAAGGAGCCTAACCTTACTTCTTTTGCTAGTCCATTCACCCTAACAAAGAATGTGCAAATGACATTTTACTGCCTTGGTTCCAGGGGATGGAGGATAGGGCAGGTATTTGGTAGTGCTTCCTTCTCTTTTCCTTTTTTCCTCCCTCTTTTTTTTTTGAGACAGAGTCTCACTCTGTTCCCTGGGCTAGAGTGCCATGGCGTCAGCCTAGCTCACAGCAACCTCAAACTCCTGGGCTCGAGTGATCCTTCTGCCTCAGCCTCCCGAGTAGCTGGGACTACAGGCATGCGCCACAATGCCCGGCTAATTTTTTTCTATATATTTTTAGTTGACTAATTAATTTCTTTCTATTTTTAGTAGAGATGGGGTCTAGCTCTGGTTTCGAACTCCTGACCTTGAGCGATCCGCCCACCTCGGCCTCCCAGAGTGCTAGGATTACAGGCGTGAGCCACCACCCCTGGCCATTCCTCCCTCTTTTATTTCTTTATTGTTGTGTGTGTGTGTGTGTGTGTGTGGTATTAATTTGGTAATTAGGGTAGGTAAAGGAGGTTTGGCTTGAAAAGTTTAACACATCCTAAATCCTCTGGCTCAGAGGCACTGCAGAACATTCGAGCAAAAATGTGACCTCCTTGGCTCTTTGCTCCAGATGGCAGAACACATCTAACAGCAAGTCCTGAGCTTTATACATTTATAAATGGCACTAAGAAGCTGAATTAGCTCTCTTGGTCTCCGGTTCATTGGCTCATTGGCCCAAAGTGGGCCAGGTGCCCACCTGTGGTCCAGTTGCTTATGGCTAGAGCACTGAGTGGCAGAGTATTTATGGGGCAGCTCTCACTGACATAATACAGATGAAGTCAGCAGAGACAATTTCTGAAATAAAGGGATGAGGAGCAGAGAATACTGTAGGTATCCACTGCAGTGTTACAATTGTTCTTGCAGAAAATGTTTGAGATGTTTCCACAATGTTTATCAGATATGAGTTAAAATGAGAAGATGCACCCATATCAAATTTGTGTATTTCTGTTTGTTCTGTATTTATTTTTTATTTTATATTTATATGTAGAATCTCTATACTTAGAATATTCAAAGAGACTCTAACTTCTTGTATTTCACATGGCAAATCTTGCCCTTTCAGAAGGAATGTGTGACTTGGTGAGTTGGTGGGGAAATTTTGTTTGTTTCTTTTTCTCTATATTCAGATTAGGAGAAAACTGCAGCTATAATACATCAGGAATTGCATGGGGTTTTTTTGAGACAGAGTCTCACTCTGTTGCCCCGGCTAAAGTTCACAGCAGCCTCAAACTCCTGGGCTCAAGCAATCCTCCTGCCTCAGCCTTCTGAGTAGCTGGGACTACAGGCATGCACCACCATGCCCGGCTCATTTTTTCTATTTTTGGTAGAGACGGGGTCTTGCTCTTGCTCAGGCTGGTCTAGAACCAGAGTGCTGGGATTACAGACGTGAGCCACCGCACCCAGCCAGCATGGTTTGACAGTTGATGTTTCTATATTTTTCTGCTGATTAGTAAACTTTCAATATTTGATTTTTGGTAAATGTAAACTAAAATTTTCTAACATCTCTATGAATACATATGCTTAGTGTCTAAGTCAACCTGGCAAGTAGTAAAAAAGCATCACAACCACAAACAAAAACAAAAATAGTCAGATTGCTCTCTCTCCTGCTAGGAAACTTATAGATAATAAAATAAAAATAATACTCATCTTGCTCAACATGAGCAGGTGTATTCTTCCATAAAGAGTAGCAGACTGGGACTTAGAGTCTTTATGATCTTGTCACTACTAACTAACTGTGACAAGTCACAGTTGGCTTCAGTTTTCCCATTTATAAAATAAACTGATTAGAATAGATGTTTATGTTCCTCCCAACTTTAGAAATCTCATTCCACTAATTGTGAGTTTCAGAACTGGTAGGTAATTATTTGCAGGACGAATCCTATGAGGACAGGAGAGAAAAAATAGTAAAGAATGTTTAACTCTCTAAAACACAACCAGACAAACTTAGCAAAGCAAAACTGTGTTTACTAGAAGTCACTGCAGTCAGGGAGAACAGTACCTCGATGGAACCAACAGGGAGGAGTCAGAGAATTGTGTAAGATCTGGGGAGTCTGGGCTCAAGGGGTTTATGGCAGGTATTGAAAAGTAGGGGAAAGATTGGGACTGGGCAAGTTTGTGACATAATAGTTTAGGATTGATAGACATAGTGAGGTGAGAATCTTAAAGTAAGTCTTGATAAATAGACCATGGTTTGATAAGGGAGTTTTATCCAGGTAAGCAGACTTCTTTCAGATAATCTGATTTGCAGGGATTTCCCAAAGCAAACAGTGAAATTATTTATTGGTTTATGATCTTATCTTCTCTGGACAAATTTTCCTGGAACAAATAACGAAATCATGTTGACACAGGTATTCTCTGTTCTTAGGCCTTGTAGCTATATGGTATGGGTGGGTGCTGGTGGCTGCAGTTCTCATGAACATTGAGTTGATATAGAAGAAAATAGCCTGGAGCAGAGAAATGTTTCATCAAATCTCCACTTCTGGCCTGTTTTGAGTTCCGTACTCAAATATTCTACTTCCTACTTGACATTTTCTCTTGGATATATTATATATTTCTCAGATTCCAAATAGAACAAATAACAAACTCCAAAGAGAACTCCCCCTAGTATTCTCCATCTCAGTTAACCATCTACCCAGTTATTTAAGTCAAAAACTCAGGACCCTCTCTTCCCCTCTTACCCCATGTGCTATAATAAGTCTTGTTGGTTGGACCTCCAAAATATCTAACAAATTCAACCGCTTAACATCTTCAGTGTTAAAACCTTAGTTCAAGCCATCCTTTTCTCTTGCCCAGCCACAAGAGAGCCATTGTATTATAATTTGTCACACTGGTCTTTTTTTTCCTAGAATGTGCCTATTTATTCCCATATCAGGACTCTTGTCTACCTTGTGTCTGTCTATTCCTCCAGGTCTTCCTGTGGCTCCTTCTCATAGTTGAAATCTCATTATTGAAATCCTTTATTTTGTCAGAGAGGATTTTCCAGAATCACCCTAACTAAAGTTGGCAGCTCTCCCCCATCACTTTATCCCATTGCCACATTTTATTTATTTTACAGTAGTTGGCGATTTCTAAAGCTATATCATTCTACACTTTGCTTCCTTGTTTCCTGTTTGTCTCTGCTCAGCGAATATGAACACCATCAAGGGAGAGATGTCACCTACTATCTGCCAGGCTCTTGTGTCCCTACTGCCTTGAACAGAACCTGGCACATAGTAGATTCTATAGAAATAATTGTAAAATGATTCAAGAGGAAATTTTCAGCAAAAAATACATGAATGGATGGATGGAAGTATGAATTAATATATGAATTATTTAAAAAGTAATAACTGTTTAGTGATAATATAGTCAAAGATGCTAAGTATATAATCTCTCTATCCTTATTAATGGCTTAACTTACTTATCTCATCATTTAAATTACGTTAAATGTCACTTTCATCTGGTGAATCCTAGTGTTAAGTAATGAAATTTTTTTCATGATGGAGCTGAGTACTATCAAATTTATAATATGTATTTTTATTGGACTACTTAAAGAGGCCAGAAAAGGAGAATTGCTAATGAGGAGAGGCTCAGGAAACATCTGAATGTTTAAGTAGCTTAGAGCTAAAACCAAAATTACTAGGAAAGCTTGCCTTAAAATTTAAAAACTTCCCCAACATAATAGTATTTATTTGTTGATTTATGCAGATGCTAAATGTTAAAAAAACTTTCTGGGGGTTCACAAGTATATTTAAAATACTGTTTCTTTATCTCAGAATAGCAAACTTGAATTTTAGTGATTAAAATAAAATATACTAAGTTTTATATGCACTTTATTCATGCAACTTAAAGAGAGTTGGTTTTCAGGTGCTGGTGGGGAGAGGCTCCCCCAGGTAGTACTCTGGGAAGTAACCTTTGTCTTACTTAACATTTGGTATAACTCAAAGTCCTTGAGTTATACAAGCCATGAAACCATAGTGTCACAGTGCCAGAAGGTGAGTGCTAGTGAAGGTCTAGGAAACAAGCACAAGGATGAGTCTGAGAGCTGATGGGGAATTTAAGAAGCTTGTCAGCTTCATATAACCTTCAATAGAGGGAGAGCATATTTTTTACTGTGCAGAACTAGGCCAGAAACTCCTTAACACATATTCATTCAATATCTACTGTCTTCTAAACACTGAGCTGGCAATGAGAATATAAAGATCAAAAAACAAAACAAAACAAAAAAAACTTTTGTCCTTGCCCTTCAAGATTGTAGTAAGCAACCATACAGTTGGAGACCTAAACAAGGTCTAAATCATCTGGGGCCTCACACCCCGGCATGTAGGGTTTGAACTTTATTCTGAGAGCAATGAGAAGCTGTAGAAGGCTTTAAGCAGCAGAGTAGCAGAGTGGCATGATTAGATTTTTGTTTCAGAATAGATGGCCTATGGGAATTTTAATTTTAATTTTTTTTTTTTAAACAGAGTCTTGCTCTACTGCCTGGGCTAGAGTGACGTGGCATCAGCCTAGCTCACAGCAACCTCAAACTCCTGGGCTCAAGCAATCCTTCTGCCTCAGCCTCCCCAGTAGCTGGGACTATAGGCATGTGCCACTATACCTAGCTAATTTTTTTCTATATATTTTTAGTTGTCCAGCTAATTTCCTTCTATTTTTAGTAGAGATGGGGGTCTCACTCTTGCTCAGGCTGGTGTTGAACGCCTGACCTCGAGCAATCCTCCCACCTCGGCCTCCCAGAGTACTAGGATTACAGGTGTGAGCCACCATGCCCTGCCAGTCTATGGGAATTTTAGAGCATGATTGTAGGAAGGAGGTTGGTAGTGGAGATTAGAGGTAAAGAAACGGAGAAACCATTTAGAAGGCTGTTTCCATAAACTAAGCCAAAAGATGATAATGGCCACAATTAAAAGAGCCACAGTAGAGACAGAGCTACTGCAATAGAAATACTAAGGGTATAGAATTGGCAGAACTCAGTGAATGATTTCTTATTTTTATTTGTTTTAGAGACAGGGTCTTGCTGTGTTGCCCAGGCTGGCCTCAAACTCCTGGGCTCAATCAATCCTTCCACCTCAGCCCCCCAAGTAGCTGGGACAACACTTCCATAAATGATTTGATAAAAGGGAGTACTAATGAGGGAAAAGGAGGAGTAGAGGTTGAAAACTAGTTTGGCAGGGAAAAGATGAAAGTTCATCAGGAGAATTTTGGCTTTTACTTATTTTTGAAGCTTTACGCTCTGTGGTTTTTGCATTTAACATTTATTCCAAACAAGCATTTAAAAGAAATCTCTACTGTAATTAATTTCTTCCAAAAAATTTTACTCCTGCTGTAAAGTATGTTTGTGATTAGAACTGTTGCTGATTACAAATTTCCTTATTGTTCTACTTAACATTTTAAAGGAAGTTAATTAATGTATTTAACAAAAAGATTGGTAAAGATATCCATACTTTACATGAGTACACTAAGTAAACCCTATGTGGTTGGCAATGCATAGTTCTCAATTTTAAAAGAATGCTCCAAGTGTGAATTCATGGGTAGTGGTGTCAAGTCCACCCACATTGGTTTTATACAGACAAACTCTAAACTATCCATATTAGAAATGTTCTAACCATAATCTTTTCTAATTGTTATGTTCTTTAAAAAGTAGCATTCAATTAGACAAATAATTACATTCAGACAATTCCTTCAAATTTCAGCTATAAAACAGTTTAGTCTCTAAGATAAAAAAAAATTATGACTTTTCTTCTTTAAAAAAGCAAAGAAAGAAAACTGATCTTTCTATTTTATCCATAGGTATAGAAAAATGATCAATATTATTATTTTAAATATTTCTCAGTGGACTTTCTACACCAAGCTGTGATTACTCAAAGTAAATCTCTGGCCACATCTACTTACATTAAGCAGAGTTTTTACAGTTTATGATTTATTTCAATTGGATTTTATAATGCAATGACTTTATAAGTCCTTTCTCATTAAAAAGATTTTCTAAATAAATGTTCAGATATTTATGTAATTAGTGTATAGCTAATACATTAGGGCAATAATGAAGTGAAGCTCATAAACTTGGAAATAGGGTTGTCAGTTAATTATAAGTTTATAAAATCTATAAGAAATGCACTTATATATATGCAAAATCATCTTTAAAAGACTGCCTCATTGTCTGAGGAAGCCCTGGGTAGGGTCTAATTGATTGCATTAATATTTTCAAAAGATAGGGATTAATAAACATGTACAAATATGACAATAAAGGCAAGCCAGATCCCCAATATTTAGTTTGTCTCAGTCCACAGAGAGTGCACAAAGGGACTGCATCTGCAGGGTCCTGTTGGGCAGCTCCAGAATGTCCTGTGGGAGGGACCTATGGGAGACAATCCCCCACACCACGCAGAGCTAGGAGGCTATTTTGAAACTGCATTTGCAAATAAGCACACTGATTTCATTTCAATTTCACTGTTACTTAGGTTACTTTAGGGGTGATGAAGGAGATTTGGGAGAGGCTACTGGCCCCTCAAGCCATCCTTTGGTGCTACCATTGGCTATTCCTGTGTTGTATTGGAGAGCTGCATGTCTTAGGATACCTTGGGAGCACTGGAATTTAGAAGAATATGCCTCTCCTAGATTAAGAAGAAGAAAAGATAAAAAACAATGTGCTTTGGTTTACGATACCTGCTATAGCAGTTACTGGCATGATACTTTTACAAAATTATACAATCTTTTTGAATTTCTGTTTGCTCATCTTTAAATGGGTATAATTATATCTTGATCAAAGGTTTGGCTATGAGGATCAAGACTCAATGTGTAAAAATTCCTACATATTATAGCAAGCAATAAATAAATGCTAGCTATTATTATAATACCTTGATGGATTAAACACTTAAGTGATTTTGTCAACCAAAAAATATTTCTTGAATATTGTATTAGTTTCCTATTGCTGCTATAATAAAATATCACAAATTTACTAGCTTAAAACCATATAAATTTATTACCTTATAGTTCTGGAAATCAGAAATCCAAAACAAGTCTTACTGGGCTAAAATTAAGGTGTTATGAGGGCTGCATTCCTTCTGGAGGCTCTATCTGTTTTCTTGCTTTTTCCAGCTTCTCAATGCTATCCTTGATTTGCAGCTCCCAGCAAGCAATCATACTATGTGGACTCTCACTGCTGCCATCAGTCTTCTTCTCTGCCTCTGACACTTCTGCCTTTCTCTTATAAGGATCCTTATGATTACACTGGGCCTACTGGATAATCCCAGGTGATCTTCCCATCTCAAGATCTTCAACTTAATCATACTAGCAGACTCCCTTTTGCCATGTAAGGTAATGTATTCACAGATGTATTTGTCATGGTTCTCCAGAAAACAGAACTAACAGGATATATATAAATAAGGGGTGGCTGTAAAGGGGGAGATAGAGATAGAGATGGATAGAGATATGAGAGAGAGAGATGGACTGAGAGAGAAATTGACTAATGTGATTATGGAGGCTGGCAAATTCAAAATCTGCAGTGTGAGCCTGCAGGATCTAGATCCAGGAAAGCAATGGTACAGTTCCAGTCCAAAGGCCAGCAGGCAGAGACTCAGGAGAGCCAATGGTACAGGTGAAATCCAAAGGCTGAAGAATTCCTTCTTGCTTGGGGAAACCAGTCTTTTTGTTCTATTCAGGCCTTCAGCTGATGGGATGAGGCCCATTCACACTATGGAAGGCAATCTGCTTTACTCAGTGTTCAATGATTTAAATGTTAATCTCATTCAAAAACACCCTCCAGTTTGACACATAAAATTAACCATCACGACAGGTTTCAAGGATTAGCATGTAGACATCTTGGGGGGTGGGGGACAACTCATCGTTCTGCCTATCCCAAATATCTATCCTTTGATAGCCATATATTGAGCCCTGTGCTGTGCTCACCACTAAGACTACAAAAACAAGGTTGCCCAGTTTCTGTTTCTAAGGAACTCAGATTTATTGGAGAGGATTCATAAGTGGTAACTGCAATACAATGGAGTAGGTGTAATGATACAGTTATGCACAGTATGCCGTGGTAATACAGAAGAAAAGCAAGTAACTCAGATTAGGGGTGGGAAGTGCAGGTGGGGAAGGAGGACATTGACAAAGAAAGCTTTCCAGAGGAGATGATGCTTAAGCTGAATTGTCAAGGACATGTGGGAGTTAAAAAAGGGAAAGGCACTGCAGGCAGAAGAGACAACCTGAACACAGAAATAACTGCTTCTCCAGGTCTGATTCTTCACTCACCTAGCAGCTTTCTCATTATAATTTAACTTTCTGTCTTCGTCTGTTTTGTGTTGCTATAACAGAATACCAAAGACTAGGTAATTAGTAAAGAAATTTATTTCTCATACTTCTGTAGGCTGGGAAGTCCAATACCAAGATGCCAGCATTTGGTGGGGGCCTTCTTGCTGCCTTGTTGCATCATCCCATGGTGGGAATGCAAGAGAGTGAGAGAAGGAGAGAGGGAGACAAGAATGAGAGGGGGAAGGGAAGGGGAAAAAGAGAGAGAGATTAAACCTGCAGCCCCAAGCCCTTTTATAATTGGCATTGATCCATTCATTAGGGTGGGTGGGGTCCTCACGACCTAAACACCTCCCAAAAGGCTCCACCTCCCAACACTGTTTTATTAAGGATTAAGTGTTCAATGTGTGTCTTTTGGCGGACACTTTCAAACCATAATACTTCCCTTGAATTTTGTTTTTAATAAGGAAAGAATATGTTGGCCACAGAACTCAAGTGCCCAGTTTTGTTTTGTTTTGTTTTGGGGGGGAGCAATAATATTTCTCCATGTAAACAAATAAATTGACATTCAGATGTACATACCAGCCTTTGTGTTGTGGTAGGTGTTATTGGTTTCTGACCACACAATCATCTAGCCCTTATTCCTTGCTAACAAAAATCCAATCTTGTTCAAAGATTTGATAAAAATATAGTCAGGGAAGTGGGTCCCTCCCTTAGCCCCAGGGGACAAATTGTGAGTGTTCTAATTCAATGGATACATTCATTCCCTATTGTTGTCATTAGTTTATGGGAGGTGGGTGAAACAGTTGTGGCCATTGAGATAAAAGACAAAAGAGAAGTGAGCTGAGCAGCTTCTGGAAAATATTTTCCTTCTTGATAAAAAGAGAGATACATGAGGAGAAGCTCTTAGCCCTTCTTCCTTGCTTGCTTTTTGAACATGATGATGTGATGTTTGCAGCTGAGGCAGCTGTTTTGTTACCATGAGGGGAATCATTACGACACACCAAACTTGAGAGCAGAAAAATGAAGAAGCTGGAGACTAAGTGACATCATTTAGTGCCACCAAAGTTTCTGGGAAGAGGCCAATGAAGATTCTACGTTGAGTGCCTTCAGAGATTATCTGCAAAATAATCAAGACTTTCCATTATCTAGATTAACCTCCTTTCCATTATTTATGTTAAGAGAGCATCCATCTGTGTATCTTAACATGATCTAGTATTCCAGACTCCACAGGATGACAAAAGAAAGAAAAGTCCATCCTGAGAAAATATGTATTTATTTTAAACATTTCTAAATTTTATCTACGAACTGCTAAACTTTGGACTAAGAAGTTAAGGAAAATTACCTCATCTAACACTCTACCCCTCTTTCCCTCTTTCTAACTTTTGGAAGTTTCTGGTTCTAATCAGGTCTTAGGTACTAAGAAAACTCTTTTCCTTGTATTTTAGCACTCTCCCATTATATTTGAAAGAGTTCAACTGCACACAAAATTGTTTTTAAAAACATACAGAGATTTTCAAAGTTAGAAACAATATGATTACAGTTTTGCTTTAAATTTTGGTTTATACTTATGCATATGAAAGTATATCCTCCTTGAGATTGTCTAAAAGTAAGTTTGAGGTTTATACAATACATCTTTAAAGTCATGGCCTTTACTATTTAGAGTATCACATTAATAAATAGTTAATGAGTAAAGAACTAGAGAAAAGGCCAGCCTTGGTGGCTCACACCTGTAATCCTAGCACTCTGGGAGGCTGAGGCTGGTGGATTGCTCAAGGTCAGGAGTTCAAAACCAGCCTGAGCAAGAGCGAGACCCATCTTTACTAAAAATAGAAAGAAATTAATTGGCCAACTAAAAATATATAGAAAAAATTAGCCAGGCATGGTGGCACGTGCCTGTAGCCCCAGCTATTTGGGAGGCTGAGGCAGAATGATTGCTTGAGCCCAGGAGTTTGAGGTTGCTTTGAGCTAGGCTGATGCCACGGCACTCTAGCCTGGGCAACAGAGTGAGACTTTGTCTCAAAAAAAAAAAAAACAAAAAGAACCAGAAAATATACATAAAATGAGTATTCCATTTTTTCATTTTTTATTCCTGGCCCTTTTCTGTGAGAATAAAATGAATATCCCATTTAGCACCCTTTTGGTTTTTTAACCAATTTTTATTGCTATTAAAGTACAGGAAATGTTCTGCACTGTTACTGTGCATCCTTGCATTATATGTTGATTTATAGCACATTTAAGTAGCAATTATTCTCACTGTTGTGAAGTGCTTGTGCTCTGCTCACTCAACATGCAAAAATTCAAATTACAGTACATTAAGATGTCAATGACAAAAGGGAACATTCTAAAAATAAAGTGATTTTTAAGCATATTATAAAATGACTAACTCCTCCTCTACCAGTGAGCACATACTCTACATTCCCTCAAATGCTTCTTAGAAATCCTTATGAAACAAAGATGACAAAGAGGCATACTTCGAATTACTTTATGTTAGTGGGATCAAGAAATAAGTGTCTCTTGATTCTTCAGCATTTGTTATCATAGCATTAGACTGACTTTCCAGGAGAGGATGATCCTTGTTGTATCCAAAAATAAACTAATGAACACTTGGTTGACTTTCTTGATGACCCTTCATGACCATTTTAGGCTGAAGCAGCACATCTGTCCTGTATCTTTAGGCAAGACTTATGGTGATTCTCATTCTCAGTCATAAATGAAGGGAGTGTTCAAAAAGTACTACCTCTATGTGTTGATAATATTAACTTACCTCCTCTTTGCCCCCATGTAGCCTTGAAAAATTTCTCTCAAGTGCCTATATATGAGCCAGGAATTTCACTATCATTTTTAGAGTCTTCTGAAGGCTAATGTATTTGGTAAAACACTCCCTTTTCTGGATGGCATATGAGAGTGTCATTTAAGGCAAGTCTGATTGCTGGAGAGCCCAACCTTCTGGATGGCCTAGCTCAGAGATGAGCTTTATTAGTTTATTATTTTAAAAACTATTAAGTGCTTGCAATGGGATGGACATTAGAGATATATTAGTGATCAAGACAAAACTGGTTCCCTGTTCTTCTAAGTCTCAGCCTGGAGGGAAGAGGACAGGGGCAAGGCAGGGTGTAAGGGAAAGAAAATAGCTAGCATGAACTGAATGGCCACTGTGCTAGCTACTATACTGTCTCGGTGTGATCACATTCACATCTCCTAGGGACCGCATCGGGGAGGTTTTTTTTATAACTACCCATATTGTACAGATAAGAACCTGGGACTTAGAGGAATACATAAGTCGCTCAAGACTGCAGGACTTCTAAGTGGCAGGACTGGAAATTCGACTCCAGTTTGCCTGAATCCAAACTCTATCCACTTAAACACTACAGCATAATGCCTCTCTATTATCTCATGGTAAAAACTACCAACAAAAGAAAAAGGACTTTGGTTTTTTGTTTTTTTTTTTCTTACTTGAAAATAAAATGCTTTCCTTTATGGCTGACTTTAAGCACTTTCTCCATGTGTGTGGCAACACCATCAAATGTCTTTGGACCTATGTGCTACACTTTCTCATGGACAGCAAGTGGATTGTCATCTTCAGGTAAGCCAGCCAGAGAGGCCTTTGGTGCACAGATTAGACAGATACATAAATATAAGATACAAAATATGTATGTGTGTGTTTGTATAATTATATACAAAATTTTAAAAGTTGGCAACGGGGAGGGGGGCATAGGCAATATATGTAACTGTAATATTTGTACCCCCATAATATGCTGAAATAAAAAAGTTGACAACATATGTGAACTGGAAATTTCAGCAGAGAAATGAACAACAAAAAAATGAAATGCTAGAAATGAAAAATATGATATCAGAGACAAAGAATTCATTTCATGGGCTTAACAGCAATCTTGGCACAGTTGTGTCAAAGATTACTGAAAAGGACCAAGGAAAGGATCACTGAACATGAAGACCTTTGGGTCAGTAGATATTAGACATTACCAAATTAAAACACAAAGAGAAAGGAGAGATTAAAATAAAAAGACTACAACATCCAAGACTTTTGGAGTAATACCAATGCTCTAAAACATTGTAATGGGAGCTCAAGAAGGATAGATGGGGGAGTGGGAGAGTTTGCAATAACTTCTCAAAATTTTCAAAAGACATCAACTCACATCAAGAAGCTCAGCCAACTACAAGCAAGATAAATATAAAGAAATCACACATATGTATATTATAGTCAAACTACATCTTTAAAGTGCTGAAAGAAATAAAAAGTCAACCTAGAATACACCAAAATGTTTCCTCAAAAAGAAATACAAAATAAAGATATTTTCAGGTAAAAAAAGTGAGATAATTTGTTGATAGTTGACTGAAACTACAAGAAATGCTAAAAGAAATTCTTTGGTCTAAAGGGAAATGCTATCAGATAAAAGCCAGATCATCAGAAGGGAATAAAAAGCACCAAAAGGCCCAATGTATCTTTTTTATACTCTTTACTTCATTTATGTGCATATATATGTTTCATATATATTTCATATACGCTTATAGAGAGAGACAGACTTCTGTAATCTGCAAAAACTGGCAGAAAAATCTTATAGAAAATAGGTCCCCTTTCTAAGGACAAGAAGAAAACCCACAAAGTAACTTATTCAATCCTCCTAGGAGTCGTTATGAATTCAGTTTAGGCATCAGCAGGGCTCCCTTCACCCTGGAATCCTGAGTTCCAGATATAATTGGCTCAAATCCTCATTCCTGTGCCTTGAATTTTGTTTTATGCTCGGCATGATTTTGTGTATTCCTTTATCTCTGCTGTGACATTGCCACAAGCTGGATCCTAGCCCATGCTTTCTGTTCCCCTCTCTCATCCCAAATTAACTTTGAGTAAAAAGACTCTGTCAAGTAGCAGAAATTTTGCTGAAGATAGGAAACTATATGTCCCATTTCAAATAACTGGAAATTGTAAAACATTCCTGTTCCTTGTTCATCCCACCAAGGTTTTCTCACTGGCCGCTTCACCCATTTCTATCACAAAAGCTTTTCTTTTTGCCCTGCCACTTTTCTGATACTTTTTTCTCTTCTGTTCTTGATCAAGAGATAAGTTAAACTTTTCTAATGTTCTCATGCAGAGCAATTTAGCCACCCCTCTCACTACTTTCCCTCCTGCGAACAGTTTCACCTTTTCCCTAGCTCAACGTCAGTGCATAACTCCAGGGGACTTGCTTACACTGCAGTCCATGTAAATGGTGCACCCTGGAGGTGTGCACTGCACCGACCGAACAGCAGTATGTAGAGGCCCTACCTCTACCTTATGAAGACATTTTCCTAATCAAAGACTATTTTGGAACGGGCTATTATACAAATAATCTCTCACCTATATTACATAAAAGATCTACAAAAACTTTTAGAGTTTTTAGGAGATTGAAAAAAATTGAATAAGTGGAAAGCTATACTATGTGCTTGGACAGGAAGTCTAATATTATAAAGGTGTCTATTCTTTCCAAATTAGTCATAGGTATCATAAATTCAAATTAAGATGTTAATAGGTTTTTCTATTTCTTCGGTTTCTGACAACAATTTTATAACATATTTGACAAAATGAACAGGAGAGAATAGCAAAAATAAATCTGTTGGAAAAAATAATGAGAACAAATATTAGACCCTATGTTGAGCACTAACGCATCTGTTTGTCATCGCTATAGTTATCTAATTAATCAGCTTCCTATCTATTTTTGATCTATCTTTTGTGGACATCTGAAGCATTTCTTTTCAGTGAAGTTTGTTGTCTTCAGAAGGGCATCACCCCACAATACATCCCACGTGGCTTTTGTGGAGCTGCCAGTCATAGGACTCCACACCCTGGCCTATGAGTCAACATGCAACGTAGGCTGGCCGATCAAAGTAAACCATCTTCTTGATTGTGATGCTTGGTGCAGGAATAAGTAAATAACAAGTTACTCAGAGTTTTCCCTGGAAATTTTCAAAATGAAGCTGCAAAAATATGCCCTCTTTTAGAAAAGATAACTGGAATGATATAGCCCAAGCCTCTTGGCAAATAGGTTTTCTGCCAGTGGAAAAAGCCCATCTGTTCTAGGAGAGAATGAAGCCAAGCAGAAGTAAGCAAACATGAGAGGGTGAGAGAGAAAATTCTGGAGGTATTGAATTCCAGCTTGAATTTCTGAAGCCCTAGAATTTCTCTGGTTTCAAAAAATTTTCTCTCAATTCTCTAAGTTTCCCTAATATACTTTTAATAATATAGACATGGCTATAGGCTGGGCATGGTGGTTCAGGCCTGTAATCCTAGCACTCTGGGAGGCCCAGGCAGGCGGATCGTTTGAGCTCAGGAGTTCGAGACCAGCCTGAGCAAGAGTGAGCCCCCGTCTCTACTAAAAAAATTGAAAGAAATTAGCTAGACATCTAAAAATATATATATATATACACACATACATATAAATTAGCCAGGCATGGTGGCGCATGCCTGTAGTCCCAGCTACCTGGGAGGCTGAGGCGGGAGGATCGCTTGAGCCCAGGAGTTTGAGGTTGCTGTGAGCTAGGTTGATGCCATGGCACTCTAGCCCAGGCAACAGAGTGAGACTCTGTCTCAAAAAAAAAAAAGACATGGCCATAACTATGTCTCCTTTTTGTCCACCCTTTCCTGTTTAACACCCAAAAGAGGAAACGAAGAGATGCCACCCTGATTGGCCAGGATCCCAGACAGGTTTTAGGATTATAAGTTACTATTAGGTAGTTTTGCTCTTCGCTAATGATAGTGATTGTGGTGGTGATCGTAATAGGGGTGATAAGAATATTATTTGTACTAGTAGCAACAGCAGTAGCTCTCTGCTCTGTGGGTATGCCAGAAGGTACTTAGGCATCCTGAAATTTCTTCAGATATTACATGCCTTTAGGGTTGGAGTTGGGCTCAGTGACTCAGGAAAGTGGATGGTACAGAAACCATAATTGGTATGGAAAAGGGATTCTGAGAAGACAAATGGCCTTATGCAAACTTTGAGGGAGTCTTATCAAGGATTGAACTCTCTAAAGTTTGCCTTTACTAGGAACAATGGAATTCCCCTTTGTTTTGGGGAATATCTAGATATCCCTCATCTTGGCTTTAAGCTACTTGACTTCAATTGTGTATTTCTTTGGGTTACCCTACGTTACCCAAGGATAAGAAGGCCTCCCAAATGTGCCATACTGTTAAGACAGCTCAAGATTCCCATTATAATTCTTCCTAGCATGGTTTTCTGTCATTCCTTCTCATAACGTCACCTGGATATTTTTTTCCTCCCCCTTCATTTACCAAGTTTGTACAAGTCTCTAAGGAGTCTTTCTTCTGTCATTCAGTCATTGATCCATTCATTTAGTCAAATCTATATTTAATGAGTACCTACTATGTGACAATCACTGTGTTAATTGCATCCCGGGAGCTTTTAGCCTGGTAGAAAGACAAACATGGAAACACTTCAATAATTGCTAAGCCCATGCCCATTTAGCAGGGGCTTGGTATAGTTGGTCCAGCAATCTTTCCTCAGCATCTCAGTGTTTCCTGCCCCCTCTTTTCTGTGTTATATATCTAGTCTCTTTTTAGGGATATAGCAGCAGACACATAGCTCAACCTTCTAACCATAGGCAAAATCTAGCAACTCACACCCTCCTTATTTCCCTGCTTACAACACAGGGGGAAGTACAACTGCCCCCACTATACCGTCTGATGCTTTCCCCTGCAGACATAGTGTACGTAATACTAGGGCCCCTGTCCAGTACTCCATATGGCTGGGCTTCCTGTAGGGCAAGGTAGGAAGTGGGGAAAATTGCATATCCCTGATCCTGCAAAATAGCTCCAACTGTCCTATTAAAGATGGCAATGGAAGGACAATAGGAAAAAATAAGGACTTGAAGACAAGGTATAGAAGTAGTTTTACTATTGTCTATTAAAAATATAACAGAATACATACAATAAACTTGATCTCATAAAATAGAATTTAGTAGTTCATTTATATTCATACTAGTAGTGTCTGTATAGATTAAAAAATGATTAGCCTTTAAATTTCACTTTTATATGATTTTATTTGTGTTGCTCTCTCATACTTCAATTCATTATCATCTTAAAATACCACCTATTGTGAGAGCGGCATGTAAGCTTTAATTACCAATTTTATAGCAGAGTTTAACTATAATTTCTATTGTTTTATGGATTGCATAGCACTGCAAAATTGTGACTGAATTAAAAAATATTTTATTAACTAGTATATGTTTATATAAATAGAAATAATTGAGAAATAAAAAGAAATTATCCTGTTTTTTCTTCTTATTTTAAATTTCACTCCCCAGGAGTTGCTACCATTTTGTATATGTTATTACAGATGTTTAAGCATGTACATTTTTTTCCCCAAAATGGGCTTGTGCAACACACACACTCACATACACACACAATCTTATAACTAGCTTTCTCCACTTAACAATCTCCCCATTCCATATAAATATTTCATGGTATGGATACATTATAGTATATTTAACTATTTCTCTATTAAAATTCAATTAAAATTATTTTAGATTTTTACTATTATAAACATTGCTGCAATAAATAACTTTGTAAAATATGTTGCATGCTTATGTGATATATCTGTAGGGTAAATTTCTAGAAATGAAGTTGCTGGGTGAAAAAGTAGATGTATTTGAAATTTAGATAAATACTATGAAAATGCCATCCAAAAAGCTGTGACAACCTGTGCTCTTAGCAGCATGTGTCTGAGAGCATCTGTTTTTAATCTTTGCCAATCTGGTAGTAGAACATAGTATAACATTGTTATTTTAATATGTATTTCTTTAATCATGAGTAAGATCTAGCACCTTATCATATATTCATTAATGATCCACATTTTTTTCTGGACTGTATTCTTTTTATGGCTGGATTTTTTTTACATTGCAGATAATTTCTGGGAAACATTATACATAGTTTTGAATTTGACATCAAGAATCCTGAACTTTTTTTTTTTTTTT
>VBSM01003169.1:507491-522134 GCA_008086735.1 Cheirogaleus medius
CGGCCTCCCAGAGTGCTAGGATTACAGGCGTGAGCCACCGCGCCCAGCCGAAATAATGATTTTTAATATGAGAAAAGATATTCGATTCACCTGGTTCCCCATGGAGCCTCCCCTTTTCCACAGTGCAGAGCAGTAGTGTACCTGCGTCTGCACTGTCATTCTTAATACCCAGGAGCTATAGTCTCAGAGATTTGCATCCTCTTTAAAAAGCTGCACAACAATATGGTTTATTGTAGCCTTAAAGCCCAAAAATATAAAAATCATAGAGGATGGGTTGGCTTAATGCCAACAACACAGAAAGCAGCTTTTCAGAGGTTACATAAGAAAGAGGTAAGAAACAAAATGATTATGCCATGTGTAAAACTAAAAAGCTGGGATTGGCCCGGATCTCAGGTGCAGCTGTGAAAGAACCAAGAGGCAGTAGTTAAATGCAAAGAGAAAATCACTAGTAGTGGGGAGAGTTTGAATACTGGAATGCCATATATAAAGATGAAGTAAAAAACCTATTTACCTTTGTTTAAACTCAGGCTAAATAGATCTCCAATATAGAGAAGATCCTGAGTATGACAAACTGACTGTTTTTGTTTTTTGGTTGGTGGTAGGTTTTAGTTGCAAGCTCCCAGGATCTGACTCAAACTAGTGCAGGCTAAAAAGGAATTCACTAGTTTATCTAAAAGGAAGCTGAGCGATTAACAATTTTCAAGTATCAGTGAGTCCAGGGCTGATTTATTGGGCTCTGTCTTAACCTCCAGCTCTCGCCTGCTTTTCTGAGTGTAGGCTTTCTTCTCAGTTGGGCTCTCTCCACATAGTAGAAGAGATGGCCACTGGCAATATACACATGAATAAGACATCACCTTCATTTTTTTTCAATTAACAAAAACTTATTAAGTCCATTTCCAGAGAAATCTATCTCTGTTCTCTTTCCTTCAACAACTATTTCTATCTTTTCTTGGCCTATTTTCATTCTCTTTTAATATGTGACCACTGTGGTAAATTCCAGAGTGTATCCAATTTTTTACCTTTTCATTTTATATGATTTTATTTGCGCTCACCCAAGAATGTAATCTTTGTATTTTTATTGATGGCTGCCAATTTGTCCATTGATTTAATGTACATTTTTAAAGCATAGTTTTCATTTGGAAATTATATGGTAGCTTAGAATGAAAGAGCTCAAATCCTAAACAGGGTGTTCTGAATTATCATCACAGGAAAAGGAAGTGCTAGATTACCTAGAAACCTGCCTTTGGTTTGCTTCAGATAGTTTCTCTCCTGACTTCTAGAACACTTATTGGCAACCTACTATATGGCAGTAGGCATCTGCTAAGTGCCAGATAGATAGATAGGTAGATATAGATGGGTAGATACAGACAGATATAGATAGATTCATACATATGTATATGTTCATATATATATATAAATATAATCTATTTCTTTGTCTAAAATTTAAAATTTTTATTTTGACATAATTTCAGACCTTTGTTGCCATAACCATACAAAAAATTGCCACATATCTTTCACATCTTCAGATTACTCAAACATTAACATTTTAAGACTTAAAAAAAAAAATGACAGGTTCAAGTTACCAACTTGCAACTGGAAGGAGGCTGTGAAAAACAGAAAGCCTCTAAGGCAGTATTTAAAGAGATGCTTGCTTTCTGCTTCTGTAGCGCAAACTGTGCTGATAACCAGCGCCAGAATTGAACTGTGAGATAGCACAGCTGCAAAGGAGATGGAATGCACGGCCTTGATAAGTCTTCTGTGCCAAAGGCAACGCCCTCCTTGGGAAAGAATGGAATCCTGAGATCCGTTATGCTAGTATTTCATTTAGATGAACATGCCTGAGAATTTCCATCCCCAGATTCTTCTGAACTCAGCATTGGCACAAGTAGCTCCCTCTGCTTTGCTTAAGGAGAATAGTCTCCCCTTGTCTGGAGCCCCTGCAAATCCCTCAGTTGAGGCAACAGCATGTACATAAACAAAGAATAGTAAAACCTGGCTAATATTTACCAGGTACGGGAATGGGTCTTAAAAGTGTTAGGCCAGGGAGGGCAGAATATAAAGGTGGGCAGGAGAGAACATGTTGACATTGGAAAACACTTTAAGTTTCATAATATGGCAAGGACACATGGAGCTGGTCCTAATATCTGCTGAGGTGGCTCCTTGAAGCTTGGACAGGATGAAGGCCTATAGCAAGTGAGGGAGATATTCTAGAAGTGTCTTGACTGCCTTAAGGAAGGGGTCAGAAGGCTCAGGGAGGTTAGAATGTTAGAGTAAGTTTATAATATGAGACCTGAAAACCCAGCATTTGACTAAGTTCCTTGGAAGGACTCAGAGGACATACCCATTTCCAAGGCAGTTAAGAAATACACTGGAAATACAGTGATGCCACTGGCATCTTCTAGAAGCTCAGTGGTGGCTATCCACTGTAGTTGACAGTAAGAGGTGCTGGACTTCCTAATATCAATTAGATTGATAAGAATCCAAAATAGCAGAGCCCAGATGGTAACACTTGACTGACAGAAGGAAAGTGTTCGTAATTACAATAATGGGCTGCAAGGCCAGAGTGGCAACCAGAATGCTTTCACCCACAGGGCTCTGTGATAGTGACTAATAGACCATAGTGTTTCTTGGGGCACGTTAAATGAACATCCACCAGGGTATTATTTGACCTATATGTATAATGAGAAAATGCTGACAGCTGGTTAGCAGAAAGCTGATGCCAGCTGTCTCAATGGGAAATTGCAACCTCTCACGGAGTTTACAGATCTAAGCAAGTTCTCAGACCTAGAGCTCATCATTTGAAAGGGAAGCTGAGTCAAGACCCTGCAATAATAGCACAAGTATGTACACTACATATTCCCCAATCATTCCCCAAAAGGACATACATCCATACTATGGTTTGAATATTGGATATTTGGCCCCTCCAAACCTCATGTTGAAATATGATCCCCAGTGTTAGAGGTGGGGCCTATTGGGAGGTGTTTGGGTCATGGAGGTGGATCCTTTATGAATCAGGGGTGAGTTCTCACTGTATTAGTTCCTGCCAGAGCCTGTTAAAAAGAGCCTGGCACTTCCCCCAACCCTTGCTTCCACTCTATCCGTGTGATCTCCCCTTCGCCTTCCACCATAAGTGGAAGCAGCCTGAGGCCCTGACCAAATGAAGATGCTGGTACCATGCTTCTTGTACAGCCTGCAGAACTGGGAGCCAAATAAAACTCTTACCTTTATAAATTACACAGCCTCAGGTATTTCTTTATACTGTGAACTAAAATAAAATTTTAAGGCTCACTGCCCCCCCACCTCACCGGCTGACTGAATGGACCCCCTCGTGGCCAAAGGAATATCCTAAAACTAAATTGCCTGCCAGGCTCATCATACCCCCCTCCCTTCTTGGAGACATCCTTTGTAATCCATTAACAGGCCTATAAGACAAACCTATAGGTCCTCAATTTACACAACAAATCTATGTCCCAGTCCTCAATTTACACAACAAATAAATGTCTCAGGTCTTCACTTTACACAACAAATCCATGTCCCAGTGGCTTATCTCTGATAACAGCTCCTTATGATAAAACATTCCAAGCCTTTAGACAAAGCTTCATGTCTTTAACCAACTATAAGCCAAAGAATCTTTAAACCCACCTATATATAACCTGTAAGCCCCCACTTCGAGATGTCCCACCTTTTTGGGCCAAACCAATGTATGCCTCCCACATATTGATTTATGACTTTACCTGTAACCCCTGTCTCCCTAAAATGTATAAAATCAAACTGTAACCCAGCCACAAGGAGTCCACTTGCTCAAGGCTTCTTGGGAGTGGCCCCGGGCCATGCTCCTCAAATTTGGCTCAGAATAAATCTCTTTAAAACTATTTTACAGAGTTTGGCTTTTTTCCGTTGATAATACCAACACAAAATGGACTAAGGCAACCCATTTATGGAGAAACTGTACATTGAGAAAAAGGGAACATTCAGGCATTTCAAGGCTTGTTGGATATAGGGTTTGAGCTGATACTAACACCAGGAAGCTAGAAGCACAATCATAGCCTCCAGACGGAGTGGAAGTTCATAGAGATCAGATGGCCCAGGTTCGTTTCCCAGTGGTCTAATGGAGTCACAGACCCACCTTTTGCTTATATCCATAGTTTCCAAGTGAACAATTGGAGTGGGTATACTTAGCAACTGGTACAACTCTTACCCTAGTTTCTTGTTTAGTAAGAACAGGAAAGACCAACGGAAGCCCCTGAAACTTACACCCTCACTGGCTAAGATAATGAATCAGAAGAAATACACCATTCTGAGAGGAAACACAAGGATGAGTGTCACCATCAAAGACTTACTGGATGTAGATGTACTGGTACATATCATATTCCTGTTCAATCACCTATTTAGCCTGTTTGGCCACTATAGAAACTGGGTTCATCATAGCAAATGATTGTAGACTACTGTAAACTTAACCTAAAAATAACCCTGATCACAGCTGCAGTGTGAAGCATAGTATATTTATTAGAATATAACAACATAGCCTTTGGTGCCTGATATACGGTTACCTGGTGAACAGGTTCTTCTCAATCCCCATTAGTAAAAAGGAGCAAGAGCAGCTACTTCACAATAACCTTTATCCAATAAGGCTAAAGCAACTAAAGGCGCTAGCCCCTCCAGGATGAAGAATTGGGCAACCTACCAGGCAAACAACCTGGGTCAAGTAGTGGTGGAATAAAAAGGATGACTATCAGTTATGTTCTTGAGAACAACTACAGCATCAGGAGCTGTTGCTTATTCCTCTAATACTCTTGTATTAAATCCTCTGCAGGATTGCTGTCAGCTACCACCTTGAAGTCTCGGTGATAGACTACATACAATGAAGATTACTATTACTAGCAGATCTGAATAATTTACACTGGGGAGTATATTAGACCTCTTCTGCCCATTTCATATCCATGGCTACCAGTTGAGCCAAGATGACATCTGATAGCTGCTCTAGGTATCTTTTGCTTTTTACCCTGTGGCTTCTCTACTATGCAAACATGGAAGTATGAGGGACTGAACACTCTCTGGTATAACCATATATCAATAGAGGATGAGATTATTCCTTCTTCTATGTCTCAGCAAACAATTCTCATTCTGGCTCCTCAGAAGCTCTCCAGCAGGTCCGAGTCCCCATTGCCTATAACGATAACCAGCTCATTAATGTGTCTTATCATATTTTACTCCTGCTCTCCTACCCACAACTCTTGCTCCCTGGGATCACTTCTCCAAATAAATGAATGTGAGGAAGCCCTTAGCTCAGGCTGTTCTTTTTAGGGAGCCCAGACAAAGACAAAAAAAGTAGATAGAGCCCCAGACGTGGTCCTATAAGGCTTTTCAGAGGAAATAACCCTTGAGTTAGGTCTTAAAGTTACACCTAAGAAATCGTCCAGGTAGACAAAAGGGAAGAGTGTTCCAGGTAGAGATAACAGTATGGACAAAGGCAAAGAGTCATGAAAAGTCTTGGTAAATTTAGGAAATTTTAAGTGTTCATCATTAAAGGAGCAATAGAGTCATATGCTTGAGGTAGCAGGGCATGCTGGAGAGGTAAGCAGGAGTCAGACACAGAAGTTTTTGTGTGCCATGCTAATTGGGACTTGTTTAGTAAACAAAAAGAAAACAGTTACTTTAATCCTTAAACCAAACCTTCTGCCTAACTTCAAGCAATGTGAAAACAAGCTCACTTTCCAATATTGAGACAGGACTTGCTATTACCTATGAACATTTAAAGATGAATCTGTTCTCAGAGAGTCGATTGAAATTTCCAGAGACAATATGTGGTAACATAAAACAGACACCGTTGACTACCTATCTATTAATAAATTCATTTCTTTTCCCCCCTCTTCATCCTTGCTGGGAAGAGCACCAGTTTTGTTTGTGCTTACTTACTGACCACATAGTCTTATGTTGGGGGTGGGGAGCAGGGGAGACTCCCTGGCTTCAAGTGATAGTCTAAGCCAGAGATTGGTACACTTTTCCTGGAAAGGAACAGACAGTAAATATTTCAGGCTTTGTGAGCCATATGGTCTCTGTTCCAACTACTCAATTCTGCTGTTATATTTTGAAAGTATCCTTTAAGAATACCTAAACTTTATTTATAGACACTGAACTTTGAATTTCATATAATTTTCTAATGTCACAAAATATTATTTTTTAATTTTTTCTAACCTTTAAGAATGTAGAATTCATAGCTCACAGGCCATACAAAAACAGTCAATGGGCCAGATTTGCCAACCCCTCATCTAAACTAATCAGGGTGGTCTTATTTCCTTTGCCAAAGACTGTCTTTAGCATGGACATGTAATTAAATCCTAACCAATGTGACCTGCAAGTGTTCCTTAATTCAAAAAAGAGGGACATGAGAAGGAACAGTCCTTTTATTGCCTCTAGTTGCTGCTGCATGATGAATAATGCTGAGAGCTGCTGCAGCCATGTTGAGAACATGAAGTTTCTTGCCTTTATCTGAGAATAACATAGCAGAGGTAGAAACCTGACTGAATGTTCATATTTCCGAACTGTTTAATTAACCTGACTCTAGACTTCTTGTAAGAAATAATAAAGGTCCTTATCATGTATGCCAATTTAGTTTTTTGTTACTTAAAGACAAAAATATTCTGACTGATATACAAAGACCCAGGAGAATAAGCCATTATTAGAATAAGCCATTAAATAGAATAAAATAGAACAATAAATGCTGCCATGGAAAGATATCTAAAATAAATTCCTAAGTGAAAAAAAGCAAGGTGTGGAACAGTTTGCATATGTGGGATGTCATGTTTTAAGGATATCTATGTATATATCTTAAGATTATGGGAAGACTGTGATTAACCACGATTAACTCTGGGAAATGTTGTTGGCATGAATGGAGAGGAAAAAGAGGCTTTAATTGCATATCTTATTATTAAAACATTTCAAAATATGTGCAATTATTACTTCTAGGATTTAAAACTCATTTAAAAAAATACAAAGAAATGAAAACAATTATTGACTATCCAGATGGGCAGGTATTTTGAATAGGATTCTATGGGAATATAGGAGTATGGCAACCCAATGCTGATGCCTAAAATGGAGTAGGGCCATAAATTCAGATAAATGATTTACCTTTTATTGTATTTTTTTTTTTTTTGAGACAGAGTCTCACTCTCTTGCCCAGGCTAGAGTGAAGCTTAGAAGGGTATAGTATAAAATAGAAGAGCAGGGAATTCCAGATACTACAACTACAACAGTTTAGCTCTTCTTATCTGTCTGAAAATCTAATGGGCTGTCTCTGGGTGTTAGTACTACATCTGGTCTCATTTACCATCTGCATTAATGATTTAGAATGGGAAAAAGGGTTTTTACTGATGGAAGTCCTTTCTAAGGTTTCAGTAGTAAGACTTAACCTGTCTGGGAATGATTTAGGTAAGGAAGATAAAGAGAATATTAAGAGATTTGAGAAAAAAATAAAATAAAAGAAGACCCAAAGTATGAGGGATTTAGGATAAAAATCAGGAAGAAATTTCTGATAATAAAAATTGTCACAGACAGAGAACAGAGCAGAGGTTAATTGCAGAGATTGTGGACTTTTCATTATGACTGTTTAAAAGGAAATTATTATCTGTCTAGGATGGTCTTATTATTATTATTATTAGAATTATAGGGATGAAAGAGACTTTGGAGTACACCTATTCCAAACCCTTCATTTTACAGATGACAAAACTGAGGTTGAGAAATTAAAGTGACAAAGATCACACAGTTAATTAGCTGTAAAGCCAGAACCAGTACTCAGTTTATTATTATAGTCTTTCTTTTACACTACATTTGCTGATAATTACTTTGTCTGAAGCAGTAGGATAAACTGGTAGATGAATTCCCAAAGTCCTTTATAGGTTAAGCACTTTAGTCAAGAACTAAAGCTATAATTTATCACAATCAGGAATTTTCATCTGGGGTCCTTGGACCATGGTCAGGGAGTCCCTGAACCCTCTGATATTATTGCAAGTTTGTGTATATATATGTTCGGAAATCTGTAGGTCCCAGTGCCCTCCTGTGTTGAACCAATCTGACAGCAAGTATCCCAAAAGTTGAATTTGACATCAATTTCAGAGAATGAAATTAGAAAAAATCATGCAATGAATGAGGCAACCAGTTATAGAAAAAATCCATCTCAGTGTTAACAGCTCTTTTAGAATTTGTCTAGCAGGTTTTCCGGTCTTTACCAGAAGACCCATAAAAAAAAAAAGAAAAGAAAAAATCCATCTCAATAATGAGAGGCAGAGGAGTTAAGGGGATTTTCAGGTTCAGGGACTTGGAAATATTCTCTAGAACATTTGATTATATCAGCATATTAAAAGCTAAGCAGTTGTGGAGGAAAACTCTCATGTTTGGGGGATTTCTGAAATGTTCAGGTGGCCAGCTATATCACAGAATTTCTCTACCTTAACATCTGTTTGAGAAAAAAAAAAAAAAGGTCTAGAAAATTCACTAAAACAGCAACTAACAAAAGAAGCGGCATACCCTAAAGTTAAAAAAAGAAAAATTAAAAAAACTCTGGCAGGGACACAAAGACATAATGTTATGAAACAAAGCAGAGAAGAATGAATGGGCTTACAACCTAACTGCCCTCTCATCCACCCACCCACCTCAAGCTATACTGATAAACTGTGAGGTTCACATGGATGTCCCCAAATTTGTAGAGAAGCAAACCTAGTGAGTCTCCTTACATTTTTCATTTTCTCACTGTACACTATTAAAAGCGGCTGCAAGAAAGGCTTGGTGAAATAGAGAAAGTGATCTAGGTGGCTGACTCTTTCTGATGAAAGGAAAGGCTCTAGGGATACTCACTAAAATATGGAAACAATCTTTTTTTTTTTGTTTGTTTGTTTTTGTTGGTTTTCTTTTTTTAATATTTTTTCTTTTGTTTTTTGGTTTTTTTTTAGAGGAACTATCTGAAGTCTCAGGATATTCTCCTATGGGCCTAGAGGAATGAGACATAATTCTCACCTAGATAGAGTAAACAAAAACTTAGCAAAGAGAGCAGGAGCAAGTTTTTCTAACGTAGCTTGTATCTTACTTGTCAAAACCAAGCTTCTCTCTCCCCCACCATTTCCTTGAGGTACAAAAAAGTAAACAAAAGATGAAACACTTTGTCCTTAAACAGAAACTAAGAGTGGAAACCAAACTGGACTCAGATATGGAGGAAAGAAAGTAAAAACGTCACCCATACCATATGACAAGGAATGGAATGTCTGTCTGAGCTAGCCAAGCCTGGGCAAGACGAGAAGAAATGACATGGCAACTATGCAAGCAGAGTCCAGCCAGAGAACTTATGTAACTTTGCTCAGGTCACAGAATTAAGATGAGAGCAAATCCAGGTAGTCTGACTAGCCTGGGAAATCTGGATAGAAAAATGTTTTGACTGACTAAACTGTCTCCTAAGTAAGATAAAGCAGTTGAGCCAACTATAGTTAGATTTCCAACTCTACTGTTTGATTCTTAGGTGTAAATAAGCCAATGAGAGAAGAGCCCTGGCTCTTAGGGGACATAAACCAATCAGGATACATTCCTCTAATGATGGACCAGAACTTGGGGAAGGGGTCAAGGATAGCAGTGCTAGGGAACATTCTGGAAGTGGTCTGATAACAGTGTAGGCCTGCCACAGTTACTGTACACCCATACTATCCTAATGAAGTCCTGATATAAAAGTTTACTGTTAATATCCTCCTGAACAGGAGCCTTGGCAGGGGTCCAGCACAGCCAAGTCAAGCCCTCAGCATCACGATGGTTTCCCTTTCCTTTCCTAAGTTAAGCATATCTGAACCATGAGAGTATCCTGCCCTAAAATCAGCAGTGAGAGGAGAGTGAACATCAGGAAGGTGGGGCCACCTTCTTGTTTCACACCAGCCAAATCAATAGCTCTTTTTTTTTTTTTTTTAGACAAAGTGCAAAGAACACCCACTTTGTTCCCAATGTGGGTTTGAGTCAGTGAAGACATGTGGAAGTTAGTCCTGTAGTCCAGCAGTCATTCTGAAAAATATAATAATGTAAACTATAAGGCAGCATACAAGGGGCAAGCAGAGATAAGCAGAGGTGTGGAAAGGATGTGGAGTTCACCAAGAACACATTTTGATTTTTCCACATTTTCCCCTAATTGATACAAAGGGTTATAGCATAAAGCTTCTCTCAACTGCTTTCATTGCCTGATGATAGCAATCTAAAATATTTATTTTTAATAAGAATTAATTTTACTTCCTCTTAAAGCTATGCATTAATTATAAACACTGTGTAGATAGCCAATTATAAAAAGTCTTCTGGAGTTGTTGAATTGTCATAGAAAAGTTAGCAAATAGTGTCTTTGACATTGGATTTCAAAGGTAATCTTAAAGAAACATCTTTCTGTCCAGTCATGATACATAATCAACTAGCATGTATCAACCTTATAGCCTATTAGCTGTTGTCTGTATATTTGATTTCAGGAATTGTTGATGCATCATTAGTTATTTGCAAACCACCCAATTCAATGTGTAGATGTCTACAGACTCACTGGTGCAGCCTCATGTAGCCATGATGTTAACTCACAGTAAAGGGCTAACTCACTTATAAAAGGGAGATAATAGTATCTAGCTCTCAGGCTTCTCATGAGGATTAAATAAAATAATGTACATGAAGCGCACGACTGGCACACACAGTGTATATTAGTCAGAGCCCCTATAGGAAACAGAATTTCCTCCACATGGTCCAAATGAAGGAGTGTTAGTGAGAGTACTACTTACCATGATGTGGTTAAGGAGACAAACAAGGGATGTTAGGTATCCAGAGATTAGCAGTACCCCTCAGGCTGAGGGACACAGCAAATGGAGAGAGTGTTACAGAAGTCAGATGACAGCTAGAACCATACAAAAAGGATCACCAGGTAAGCACTGTAGTCTAAGAGGGATGAGGCTTCTCATAAAGATGATTTGTCAAAGCAGGGGAGACTGGGAAGAAATACCCTGATCTCTTTGTCTCCTGTCCTGTCTTCTGCCAGTGTCTCCTATTGACCAAGCCCAAACAACAGCAAACTTGGCAAGGCAGATACAGGATACAGTCCTTGGTGATCAATCTGTGAGTGCACAGAGGAAGAAAAAAGAAAAAGAATGGATTTGGGGAAAGGGGGGAAGGGAGAATGCTGATTAACCAGCATATATTGATCCATTTTGTATTTTAAACCAAAACATAGTATGTTGATCTTAACAAAGTAGTTATAACTTTATCTTTTTTTCCCCAGAGGACATACATTAAGTGAAATTTTGAGCCTACATAGGCTCATACATACATATTTCCTTTTTTCTTACCTTTTTCATTTATAATTCATTCATTTAACAAATAATTACAGAATAACTACTTTGAGAAAGCAGTATGTTAAGTATTATATATAGGATTGGTATTCTTGTCCTCATGGAGATTATCATTTATAAACCACTCATATCAATTAATGTAATATCGTCAAAATAATACAATAATATAGTAAAAATTTCCAGTAAAAAATTTTCATTTATGTAGGAGGAAATAGTACTATAAAAATACAGATTTAACATTTTAAATGTTCCTAGATTTGAGCAGCATTTTTTGGATCATATACTCATTTGAAAATCTTATGAAAACTGTAGACTTTCTCCCTAGAAAAAAATATGTATATGCACATAGGGCTTTTACTGATCATTTTCTCAGTTGGAAGGAGGAGAGGGTCTCAAGCTTGCTCATTTGAGCCTTTCTCAGATACTCTTCCTTTCTCCCTACTTGCAGGTACTCAGGGGGGCCCTTTGAGATTACAGGTGTCCTGGAACATGGCAGAGGGTGAGAGTCAAAAGGCAAAGAGTAAAACCTAGTTGGCACTGCCTGCCATGGCCACACCTTGAGTTATTCCTAAGAAGTAGTAAAATGATGCAGTGCTGGTACAAAAGAAAAATTTGCCCCCATGCATAGAATGAGGCAAGGCTCTGGGGCCTGAGCAGTCTCTGACCCATGAGGCTCCTGAGGAATCTTGCTCTTGCTGGGGAATCTTCTCTTCTTCTCTGAGTGCACTTGCTATTTCCTAGAAGCAGGGTGTGCTCTAAACCAAATTCAGATCCAGCAATCCACACTCTTGCTACTCAGACAATCTCCTCTCCCCACCTTTTAAATCTATACATTGTTGTTTCAAATCCTCATTATTTCTTAACACAAAATTCCATCCTCTTCTCTTTCATAAGGATATTGATGGCCCTTGAAGGCTGACCCCAAGGTATTAGCACCGATAATCTTTTCAGGGACATGAACAGCTCAACCTTCAAATTTCCTGGAAAGGAGAAATTTGTACACCACACCTCCACCACCCCCTACAAAAATAACAACCAAATAGATTACACATTTCTTCTATGGGAGAAAAGTTTAGGAAAAAATAACCAGTTTCATTAAGTCAGACTGAATGTTTGATCCTGCTGGATTCTTGTAAACATAAAACTTTGCAAATGATTTTGGGAGTTTCAGGCTTCACATACTGTATTATTTATTGTTGTATAACAAATTATCTGAAAACTTAGCAGCTTAGGAAAATAACCACTTATATTTTACACAATTTTAGTAGATCAGGAATTTAGGTGTACTTTAAGTGGGTGGTTCTGGCCTAAAGTCTCTAACGAGCTCATGGTCAACACGTCAGCTGGGGTTGTAGCCATCTGAAGGCTTGACTGGAGCTGGAGGATCCACTTTCACGGCAACTCACTTACATGCCTGGCAAATCAGTGTTAGTTCTTGGCAGGAAGCCTCAGTTCTTTGCCATGTAGACCTCTCTATAGAACTGCCTGAATGTTTTCATGATATGGCAGCATGGTTCCTCCAGAAATAGGGATTCAAGAGAGAATGAGGCAGAAGCCCTGATGCCTTTTATGACCTGGCCTCAAAAATCACACACCATTGTTCTGAATATCTTATTGGTTCCACAGATTAGCCCTACTCAGTGTGAGAGGGTACAAAGGTATGCATCCCAAGAGATGAGAAACATTGGGGGTCTTCTTGGAAGTTGGCTATCACACATGCTAATTCCATATATTTCCTTTAATTCTCTAGTCAGGTTTTGTCTACATCACTCATACAGAATATGAGTGCAGAAAAATTGTCCTCACTTCACTTAAAATAGGATTGTAGAGTACTGTTATGTGTGTTGGCTTTCTCTTGTCAAAATAGCAACCCCTTGCCTTAAGAAAATAATACCATTTAGGACAGTATCAAAAAAAATATTTAGGAATAAATTCAGTGAAGGAGGTAAAAGACTTGTATGCTGAAAATTACAAGTCTTTGATGAAAGAAATTACACACAAATAAATTGAAATATAGCCCATGTTCATGGATTGGAAGAATTAATATTGTTAAAATGTCCCTACTGTGGAAAGTGATCTACAGATTCAATGTAATCCCTATCAAAATCCCAATAGCATTTTTTTCCAGAAATAGAAAAAAAAATCTTAAAATTCATATGAGATCACAAAAGACTCTGAATAGAAAATCTTGAGAAAGAACAAAGCTGAAGGCATCATACTTTCTGATCTTAAAATATATTACAAAACTATTGTAATTAAAACAGTATGGCACTGGCATAAAAACAGACATATCAGACATATGGCTCAATGAAATATAATAGAAAGCTCAGAAATAAACTCACATATTTATGGTCATCTGAATTTTGACAAGGGTGCTAAGACTACATAACGGGGAAAGGACAGTCTTTTCAACAAATTGTGCTGGGAAAAATGGATATCCACATGCAAAAAAATGAAATTAAACCCTTATCTTGTGCCAAACATAAAAATCAACTCAAAATGGATTAATAACTAAAATGTAAAACCTGGAACTGTAAAACTCCCAGAAGAAAACATAGGTGAAGAGCTTCATGACATTGGACTTGGCAATGATTTCTTGGATATGACATCAAAAGCACAAGCAACAAAAGCAAAATTAGACAAGTGAGATTATATCAAACTAAGGGGCTTCTGCATAGCAAATGAAACAAAGTGAAAAGGCAACCTACAGAATAGCAGAAAATATTTGTAAATCATACATCTGATAAGGGATTAATATTCAAAATATACAATGAATTCCTACAACTCAATAGCAAAAAGCCCCAGATAATCTGATTAAACAATGGACAAAGGATTTAAGTAGATATTTCTCCAAAGAAGAAACACTAATGGTCAACAGATATATGAAAAGGTGCTGAACATCACTAATCATCAGGGAAATGCAAATCGAAAACACAGTGAGGTATCACCTCACACCTGTTAGGATGGCTACCATTAAAAAAAAAAGATAACAAATGTTAGGGAGTATGTGGAGAAATTAGAACCCTCATACGCTATTGGTGGGAATGCAAAATGGTGCAACCACTATGGAAAACAGTATGGCAGTTCCTCAAAAATTTGAAATTAGAACTGCCATATGACCCAGCAATACCATTTTGGTTATATGTCCAAAAGAAGTAAAATCAGAATCTCAAAAAGGTAATATGCACTCCTATGTTCATTGCATTACTCACAATAGCTAAGATATGGAAACAGCCTAAATATACATTGATGGATGAATGGATAAAGAAAATGTATATATATATATATATATATATACACA
>VBSM01003169.1:537578-575994 GCA_008086735.1 Cheirogaleus medius
TCTCCAGTATCACCGCAGCCATAGCTTCTTCTTCCAGGAGCTTGCTTGTGTGCTCAGTCCTGACTTAATGCAGGTAGCTTCCCAGGTGCCTTGAGATGCCAGGACTTGGATGGTGGGACTCGATCTCAGCAGACACTGGCCCTGGAGACATATTCTTACAGTCCAGAGAGGAAGGACAGTCTAAGCAAACCCCACCCTTTCACAGCCACTCAGTTGGGATTGGCTTTTTTCATTCAGCATAATTCTTTAGAGAGTCATCTGATTGTTTATATTCATTCCTTTTTATTACTGAATAGTATTCCATGCTGTGGATTTAACACAGTTTGTTTAACCATTTCCACATTGAAGGTTATCTGGTTTGTTTCCAGTTTTTTGTTATTGTATATAAAAACTGCTTTAAACGTTTGTGTGCAAGTGATTATATCAACATAAATTTTCATTTCTCTGGGATAATTGCCCCAGAGTGCAATTACTGGGTTATATAGTAGCTGTATATTAATGTTTGTAAGAAACTGCCAAGGTGTTTTCCAGAGTAGCTGTACATTTTAAAGATTCCAACCAGCAGTGTATGAGTGATCTTATCTCTCTACACACTGGCCAGCATTTGGTATTGTCACTTTGTTATGATTTTTATTGTTATAGTTTTTTTCTAATTTGGTCTTTTTTAATTTTTTATTTCAGCGTATTTTGCGGATACAAATATTACGGTTATGTATATTGCCCATGCCACCCCTCTCCCCTCAAGGCAGAGCTTCAAGCGTGACCATCCCCCAAATCTAATTTGGTCTTGAGGTCTCTTCAGAGAGTAGCCATAAGCCCAGTAACCACACCCTCTAGTAGAGCCTTGGGTAGGGTAGGAGTAGTGGGTAGAGTTAGTTTCTGGTGTGTGTGTGTCAGGTGAGACACTTGAGAAAGTAGAACTAAAATGTGTGAAACAAGAAATTTATTACTCACAGGTCCCAGTGAGGTTAAGATTAATAAGGAAGGAGGGCAATGAGCTGGGAGAGAGGAAAGGGGGACATTTGTGAGACTATGCTTTTATTAAGATCCATGGGCATGATCACCTAGGCTTTCCTGTGGGAGTTGTGAATGGGCTGTTTTAAAGCAAAACTCGTGAAGGGGGGAACTGATTTACATAACTTTGGTGTTGTCCTAGCTTTCTGAGACCTAGTTGGCCAGGACTTGTGTATGGGCTGTTTGGTAAGAAAAATTGTCCTGTGGTTTGGGAGGGAAACAAGGGGGAAGGGAAGGTGACTTCCATAAGATTATCAATCCAACTAGGAGGTATATTAAAAGAATGTTAGTCAGAATCTTAGAGTTGGAGGATAAAATTGAGAATTTCAAGTGAAATATTAGACAAAGTCTATAATACAAGGGTGTCACTGGTTCTCAAGTAGGCATTTCTTGACCAAAATATGGTGTTATTCATTCCCTGGAAATATATTTAAATAAAGATGATTTGACTACTTTATATATAATGGAGAAACACTAAAGACATTGTCTGTTAAAAGCGGAGGAAATACAGGGAAATAAGAATGTATTCTAATTTTTTTCCAGTATCACATTTGATGTTTTTGCCAATTCCATAGGCCATGGAAATGAAGAAAAATACTTATTTTTGGCAGGAGATCTGATTGTATTCTTAGACTATTCAAAGAGATTATATTTTAACACTGTGGCCACATACAAGATAAATTTGTGAATATTATTCATAAAACCATGTAGTAGTTATAACCACCTTCAAAATAAAATGAAAATGATTTATATAAATAAGTTTACATGCTATGCTGTTTACCAAAATAAACAACTCTCAGAATTAGTCATGATAAGCTAGGTTTTGCTACAGTAGCAACCCTAAAGTTTTACTGGCTTAGCTTGGCCCAATGGCACGCACCTATAGTCCCAGCTGCTTGGAAGGCTGAGGCAGGAGAATCGCTTGAGCCCAGGAGTTCAAGGCTGTAGTGCGCAATGATGGAGCCTGTGAGTAACCACTGTACTCTAGCCTGGACAACATAGCAAGACCTCATCTCTTAAAAAAACAATGTTAGTAGTTCATGCTACACATACATCGTGAGTTGGATGTAGCTACTCTGGAACTCAAGAATGATTTAGTATCTCTACTTTCAAGAAAATTGCCAGTCTCCATGGCAGAGGGAAAGAGAGAGTGGGAAATTGCATATTGCCTTTTAAACCTGTTCTCTGAAAGCAATAGGTCCCTTTTGTTAGTATTCCATTGGTTAAAAATCACTTGGTCAATCACTCGGACACACTTACCTTTTAGAAGGCCAAAGGTGTACAATCCCATCATGTATCTGAGAAGAGAACTGGAAATATTTGATGAATAGAACTAACGATTGTGGAAATATTTAAACGTAAAAACGAAGACCATTAGGCCAGGCACGGTGGCTCACGTCTGTAATCCTAGCACTCTGGGAGGCTGAGGAGGGCAGATCGCTCAAGGTCAGGAGTTTGAAACGAGCCTGAGCAAGAGCGAGACCCTATCTCTACTAAAAATAGAAATAAATTAATTGGCCAACTGAAAACATATAGAAAAAAAATTAGCCAGGCATGGTGGTGCATGTCTGTAGTCCCAGCTACTCAGGAGGCTGAGGCAGAAGGATTGCTTGAGCCCAGGAGTTTGAGGTTGCTGTGAGCTAGGCTGACGACATGGCACTCTAGCCCGGGCAACAGAGTGAGACTCTGTCTCATATAAATAAATAAATAAGAAGACCAAAAAAGTCCAAGGAAAATATTAATATCTGTGGCTATAAAGAACATAATCTCTGAAATATATTGAAAGCCTAAATCAACAATTCTAACAATGGAACAGAAGTCTTTAGTTCAGTATAAAAAAGGTTAATATCCATTCTTGTACGTACACAAAAGTCTGATTCATTCAAATACGTTAAACAAATTTCAAGACTTAAGTACAATAAAATGGCCAAAAGATATGAACAGGGAATTCTCAAAAGGTGAAATAGAATAGGAAAATATATTTAAAGTTGAAATTGCAAATATTACTTTATTTAAATAGGGGAGAATTTAAAAATAACACTAGTGCCAATGTATTTGTGGAGAAATAGTCATATATTGCTGGTGGGATTATAAATATAATCCGTTTGCCAAACAATTTAGTTGTCATGTCAAGAACCTTAAAAGTATTCATTTAATTTAAGAATCCCTGTTCAGGAAGTTTACCTTGGTTAAATAGAAGAAATGTTTAATAAAAAAAAGTATTTTTCATTGGTGAAGAAAAATCCATCTATTTATTCTTTCATTTCATTCACAGGTACTACCATTATGCCAGGCACTGTTCTAAGCACTGGGGGTACACAAATGATTAAGATTGGGTTCTTGTCCTGTCTTAGCATAAAGTCTAGTGGTGAAGAGAATGTTAGGGGAAGACATAGAGGAGGAATGCCTAAGAAATAACATCTGAGTTTAGTTAGGACCTTTAAAAACAACCTAAATGTTAGCAATTAGGAAATGTTTCAGAACATTTCAATGTATCAATGTATGCAGTGGTTCACAGCAGTACTTATAACTATGTGTAGTGGCATGAGGATATAAAGTATATGAGTACTATATAGTCTTCAGGTCATATATGGTGAAAAAAGTATGAGTACTATGATTACAAACTGTAAAAATATGTAATCACTTGGACAAATAAAGATTGTATAGCAGTGTTGAAAGAAATTTGCAAAAAATAAGGTTAGATTAAAAACATTTCTTCCTCAAAATGCATAATTTCAGTCTAATAATGAAAAGAAAAACATCAGACAAATCCCATTTGAGGGTCATTCTATGAAATACCTGGCTCTTCAAATATTCAAAATTGTCAAGGTCGTCAAAAACAAGGAAAGTCTGAGACAATGTCACAGCCAAGAGAAGCCTAAGGAGACATGACAACTAAATGCAATGTGGTATCCTGGATGGAGTCCTGGAACAGGAAAAACAACATTACAAAAAAAACTAAAGAAATCTGAAAAAAAGTATAGACTCCAGTTAAAATAATGTATCAATATTGGTTTATTAATTATAACAAATGTATCATACTGTTAGATGTTAATAATAGGGGAAACTGGGTGTAGGGAATATGGGAACTATCTTTGCATTATTTTGGTGGTGTTTTTTTTTGCATTGTTTTTGTAAATCTAAAACTTCTAAAAATATAATTTTTAAAATAAAGATAGGAAGGGGAGAAGCAAATACATATAGGCATTTGCTTAAATGTTTACCCAATGTCTGTGGAAAGAAAATAGTATGCCAAATGTATATATATTGTTACATACAAGTATACATGTGGATTAATGCTAGAAGGATATGAAGTGAAAACCAGTTTTTAAAGAAACTAGAAGTTGATGAACATTTTCCTAGTCTAAAAATTTTGTTTATTTTCATCATGTCAAACTTTGTTGATGGAAGCAAGAAGGTGAATTTGATAGTTTGGATTGAGGCAGTGGTGATACTACAGCTTAAGTAGAACCTGTACCTCAAGTTCCAACAATTTATTAGAATCAACAATTACATACTATTAGATAGGGATTGGGACCACAGCACATGTTATATAAGGAACCTGGTATTGACTGAAAAAATTGGTTTGATAGCTTCCCATTATATATTCCCAATTAACCAAATCATTTTTGTCCAATCTTCAAGATGGCGCATCACAGAATGATAAATAGACCACATGTTCTCACGCATACATGGAAGCTAAAAAGTTGATCTTATAAAAGTAGTATGAAGTAGTTGTTACTAGAGGCAGAAGGGGAGGATAGCCAGAGGTTGGATAACAGATACAAAAATATAGCTAGATAGGAGGAATAAGTCCTAGCTAGTGTTCTGTAGCACTACAGGGTGACTATAATTAACATTATATTTTCAAGTTGCTAGAAGGGAAAATTTTGATTGTGCCCATCACAAAGAAATGATAAATGTCTGAGGTGATGGATATGCTATGCTAATTACCCTGATTTGGTCATTACACATTGTATACATGTACTGAAACATCACACTGTACTCTCTAAATATGTTCAATTATGTATCAATTAAAAATAATAAAAAAAAATAAAAGCAAAAAAATGGTTTAGGTTCTAAAGGATTCTGTCTTGAGTGTAGTGCCATCTGCTGGCACTGTTAACTAATTACATTTTAAGAGAAAGTTATAGTTTTGTAGTGGCACCTGGTTTTCCTTGCTAATTGATTGTTCACTTAATTGTGTATGTTTTATGCTTACGCTGTCTTTTTATTATAAACAATAAATATTCCTTTTAAAAAATCCGTATGCTATCCCTAGAATTTAGTTCATTGCTACCTGAGGTTTCCTTCCTTACAACAATTTTTTGCCTGTTTTTATGGCTGTGAGAAAATGCCTTTATTTTACAAACCGAATTTGGGGTGAAAGAGTTTTTTTTTTAAGTGCTCTGTATATGTGGTTTTTGTTTTAAGACGTTTTCACATTTGGTACATCAATATTAGGTAGGACTTATTAAGTACCCATAGAGACAGTTTTTCCTTCACTATCTTCTTAACAGCAACACTTTACAGTGCTGTAATATCTTATAAATTTAATCGAGTTAAATCTGAACAGCTCAAAATGATGTAATTTAGTTCATTTAGCTTTTTGGTTCAGAATCCAACCTCTTGGAATTATACCTGACAGCCAGCATTTATATAGTTCGAGTCACGAGCATATGGTTAAGTCCTTTGGGCTTGTTAATTCACCTGTGTGTATGAGCTATGCAGGCAGATAACATGTGTCATATAGGTAACATGTATTATTAAATAATATGTGCCCTAGAATCTTGTTGAATCAGTTTTTCTCTCTCTGGTTTAGAAATGCATTTATTTAATTATTTGAGAATTACAGCATCTTTTTATGTATGTATTTGTCATTATATATTTCAGTCTTTGAATTATCTTCGTATCCTTCATTTTTCAAATGTGTTATTCATGCTTTTCTCAGAGCTTTTTAACATTAGACTATTACTGCTAGTATTCTTTATATTTAAATCTTTGGTCTGGCTGGAAGTTATTCTGACATAATGAGTGAGGTGGGAATCTATAGGAAGAGCCCTTAGGCAGACCTGGCCCTTCCACTGGATATTTACCCTGTTTTGCAGTAACATTCAGGAAAGTCCTGGATCTGTTTTGAACAACTTATTATACTTATACCTGGTAAACACCAAGCTCATAGCCAGAGTCTCTAAGACAATCAGGAGAGTCCAGGGGGCACAAAGTCTTCCCAAGAACAGTAGGGTGCATGCTTCTCTTGCCAGGAGAATAGTATCTTAGGTATCTGTGTGTTCTCATGGGGAGCATGGGGAACCTGGGAAGCCCCCACTTGGGAGCATGCTGCCCTCAATTCTGTTCTGTGTGGCCCCTTATTTTCAAACATGTTTCAGTATCACTTGCCATTAAAGAAACTTTGTATCTTCAGCTATATTTGTTGTCATCTTTGCATCAAGTACATCACCTTCCCATGTTGGAGCCTGCTGAATTTTTTCTCCTCAGTGGCTAGGCAGCTGTCCATTTATACCTTTTGTTGAATAACATGTCTTGCCCTTCTGATTCTGATTCTCATTTTGCAAGCTCTGTTCCATTGCCCTGATTGCTTATTACTAAAAACCAAACAAATAACTGTATAGTTAATGGAAAGAAAAATTCTGTAAAATAAATTAAAGAGGTTTGTTCTGAGCCAATGAGTGACCGTGGCCTCAGTCTTAACAGGGCGTAAGAAAATGTGCCTGAGGCACTTGGGTTATACTTTGGTTTTATACATTTCAGGAGCCAGGACTTGGAGGTGAAATCACAAATCAGTACATGGAAGTTATACATTGATTTGGCCTGGAAAGGCAGGACATATGGGGGGAGGTCTTTATAGGTTATAGGTGGATTTAGAGAGTCTTCAATTTGTAATCGGTTAAAGAAATAAAGCTTTGAGTAAAGGCTTGGAATCAGTAGAAAGGAATGCTTGAGTTAAGATGAGGGGTTCTATCTGTCATGTGATGCTATATACCAGAGTCAGATTGGAAAGTAAGCCACATTATACCAGGTAAATAAAACCAATTTAATGAGATTTTATGGTTTGTACAGCCTGACTTAACCTTTTCCTCGTGTGGTTTTAGGTCCTGTTTGCAATTTAATTTCTATTGCCACAAAGAGTCTGTTTTGTCAGGCTTATGATCTCTATTTTAACATTAACGCTAATCAGTTGTAGTGTCTAAACTCCAAAAGGAAAGGGGTACGAGGTGTTTCTGACCTCCCTTTCCATCATGGATGCTGGGAACTGTTAAGATTTTTCTGGGGTCCTTTTGGCCAGGAGGGGGTCTGTTCAGTCAGCCAGGGGCTTAGCATTTTACTTTTAGTTTATATTATAGTTTGGGCAAAACAGGTAGTTGTATAAGTTAATTTTAAAATGTTTCTGGAAAAAAGTCTAATTTCCATTAACATGGGGAAGCTCACATTTGGCAATGTCAGTGAGACAAAATGGACTGTAGAAAAATTGAGAATACAATTTAATCATTATGTACAATAAGTGAGGTCCCTAGGGATGAAAATAAAATTCAAGTCGTGAAAGCTTTATGATAGAAATCCTCAAAAAAGAGATTTATTTTTATTTTATGAATATTCATTATTTGTATATAAAAGCAATATATTTGTCCTTAGTAAAAAAGAATAGCGGTTTGCCTTGGCACATTTCAGATTGAAACCATTTTTAAAGTTATTTCCTGGATATTATGTTGTCTTTATGTTTTAACTTATTATTGAAAGACTCTTGCTTGTATTAATAACACTTGACTTATTTTTCTTTCCCTTTGTCTTTCCATTCTGGATTGTAAAGTCCTTGAGGGCAAGAGGCTGTAATTTTTATACATTCAGAATGCTACTGTGAGCCATAGTGTAGCCTGGTGTGAAAAGAAAAATCAGTGATTCTGATGCTGCCTGAATTTAAAATGTTGTTTGTTTTTTTGGAAGGGGGGGGTTGGTTTTGATTTTTAAAAGATATTCCATTAACATTTTTTTTGGCCAGACGCAGTGGCTCATGCCTGTAATCCCAGCACTTTGGGAGGCAAAGGAGGGAGGATCTCTTAAGATCAAGAGTCTGAGGTTACAGTGAGTTATGACTGTACTGCTGTACTCTAGCCTGGGTGATAGAGCAAGAAGACCCTGTCTCTAAAAAAATTAATTAAATAAAAATTTTTAATCTTGATTACTGAGTTTTTTGATAGCCTCTTAAACTTTGTACTCTCCTTACCCTGTCCTGGTCTTGGGTCTCAGTATATGTTTTCTTGGGCATATTATTACATTCTGCTGAACAAGTTTTTCCTTTTCAGGTGTCTTACAGCCCTATAGATGTCAGAATTGAAGGTTTAAAAAATAATTTTCCCTGTGGTTGGAGTAAAAGAATCAAAAAAGAAAATTTAGAAAGTAGGAAGTTTTTCTGGTTTGAGAAGTGTCTTTCTTCACCTCACTTCACTTAGTATAGGGCATAGAGATGTTGAAACCTGGAATTCAGTGGAGAAATTAAATAGAAAAAGTTTAAAGACAGTAAATGGATATGTTATATATCAGCTTGCTTCATCAGTTATTCAGAATGTTGCATATACCCAAAATACTACACCTGCCCATGTTCTAGAATAACCAGTTCTATTTTATTGGAGTTTGAGAATAGTCTCTTAAAAAATCATTTAGTAAAATATCTGCAATATATTGTGAATCTTGGCTTAAGAATGATGTCTTTTTCGTTTCTTCTGCTAATGTGGATGTATGGTTACATGGTATTCTAATATTGGCTATATAGCATTTTCATAAAAAACTAAACATTTACCTATTGAAAGGTTATATACTAAGCAGAATTTGCTTTTGTGAATTTTTTAAAATTTCCTTTTGTTGAAAATATTCAGGTTGATAATCTCCAAATTTATGGCTCAAACAAATTAGCTTTGGAATTATCTATACAATTTCAGTAGCCTAGAGTAAGGTAAAGAATAGCCTTTTTCTTCCAGTAAAATGCCCTACTTAATTTTGTATTACTAAGTATCAGTGGTAAGTGATGTGATCAGAGGCAAGAGAATATAAATTGTTCTAAGGGTTTCTTTCCAAATATTTTGTGATTTATCCTTTTATTTATATTTATTTATGCAGTTATCTGTGAAAAATACCAGAAACATAGCAATTTGAATGGATGATATTAGAGCTGAACATGCCCAATTTTTCTGTTTTCATTTAAAAGAAACATAATTGTATCTTAGGTGTTATATTATATTGGGGAAGTTGACTATATATAGCAAATTTTGTACTTTATTTATTTATTTTTTTATTTTATTTTTTTTAATTAATTTTTTTTTATTCCATCTTGTAATGGGGGTACAAATATTGTTTGGGTTATATACATTGCCCCTACCAAATTTTGTACTTTAAATAGAAAATTGCAGACAGCATATAAACTTTGAATGGATGTAATAGTCTGTGAAACTCATTTAATTAAATTTTTATATAAAGTTAGTTTTTATATAAAAAGTTAGTTTTCTTAAGGGTATTGACATTTTTAGAACTATTTAAGTGGATTTACTTTTTATCAGAGCTGCTCCATTGTTCATAATTCACCTAATGGTGGCCCTGAGCATGGAGTTTAAGAAAAGGTAATATCTGAGAATAATAGAAGAATATCTATCTGTCGTTCCTTCCAAAGGGATCTTAGAGTTTATTTGGGAAATAGGACAGTGCTTGTGATGAAAGTTTAAAAGTAGAATTGTTATGCTAGAATAACAGAAAAAGAGGTCTGAAAGAATGAGTTGATTTGATGAAGAGGTAAGAGTTCTGTGATGAATTTCAGTTGCTAATTTGTCACTAATTTCTAGTCTTAACAGCTTTTTAATTTTGAGAATGTGTACAAGGAATATATACACTGTTTGAATATACTTTTTCTCTAAGAGTACAGACTTTAGAATAAGAAAATTTGTTAACTTATTTCAACAATTAGCATTCTTCAAACAGCGCAACAACACTAGTATAAAATACTGAAATATTTTCTGTACCTGCTTTTTCACTTCTTGCCTGTGTGTGGTTTTTCTCTTTAACAGGAAATCAAACCCCAAAGCCATTATAACCATGGATATGGTGAACCTCTTGGACGGAAAACTCATATTGATGATTACAGCACATGGGACATAGTCAAGGCTACACAGTAAGGTTTTTGTTGTAATCATTTTCCTCTTTGGCATCTGTTAGTCTGAATAACAGTCTTATTACCTTGGGAAAAATGTCTGTATCTCCATTAAATAAATTAGTTCTTTTCCATTGGTTACTTGAATATGTCTATTTGCTTTTGGTACTTGCTAATCTTTTCAGAAGTTTATTATGCCCTAATAATATTAAAATTGGTTATGGAGAATTGAAAAACATTATTGATATTAAAGCATTTTAAATGGAAAATATTAGTGCATATCCAATATTCTCTTGCCTCTCAACCAGGTATACAGAATAGAAAGAAAATGTAGTCAGTGTCTCATTTACTTATTTAACCTGTGCTGAGGGAAATATCACAGAGTTGTTAAAAATGCCAGATTATATCAGTCTTTGAAATAGGGCAAGGAAAAGGGTAAATCTAAGGATATTATAATGCAAATCATATGGAACTTGAAATATAATATATATTTTCATCTACAAACAGTGAGCAGAAACTAGTTCATAGGGTCTTCAGCTTTTTAAGAGTTGTCTGACATTCACTGCATTGAACAGAATTCATAGTTACAGTATAGTTATTTAGGGTGTATGTTTTTTCTGGTCTTTCTGGTTATCTGCTATCTACTTCAAGAAGAAAGAATGAAGTGGTATCTGTTATACCAGTAAACTAAGTAAAACTGAGTATTTTTTGTTTGGTCAAGCTATGAAATAACATTTTTTTAATATAAAGGATTCAGTGTGCTTTTAAGTTCTTAATATTATATAAAGTGCTGGAAACCTTAACACTACTTAGTACAAACCAAAGTTTAGAGTAATGTGGCCTTTATTAAAACTTGTTTGGGCCACATGAATTACTTAGCATCCTTACCTGTATCCTAGGAAGTGCTTCAGACTTTCTTGAATGCTTTGGAATTATATGCAAAATTTTGTGTGTTAGAGCATGTTTCTTGGTAGAGTCTGTGACTTTCATTACATTCTCAGAGGGGCCTATGATCCCCATAAAAGATTAAGAACAATTGATCTGAATAATTTGATTATAAAGTGATCTCATTCTTTGCACGGGCTTTGAGTGCAACAACATAAATTCCATGACATCTGTAAAGAATATGATTCTGTTTTCTTTTTACTTATTAGTGTTCTTGAATCTTCTGAATATGATTCTGTTTTCTTTTGTATGTTTGTTTGTTGTTAGGTTCGAATAGGCTGTATTATCTAAATACAGGTTGAGTGTGCCTAATCCGAAATGCTTGGGAACTGAATGTTTCGATTTCAGATATTTTTGTATTTGGTAATATTTGCATATACGGAATGAGATATTTTGGGGATGGGGCTAAGTCGAAACATGAAATTCATTTATGTTTCTTATATACCTTATACACATAGCCTGAAGGTAATTTTATGTACAGTATTTTTAATAATTTTGTGCACCTCACATGAGGTCAGGTATGCAATTTTCCACTTGAGGCATCATGTTGGCACTCATAAGTTTTAGGATTGGAAGCATTTTGGATTTCAGATTTTTGGATTGGGGATGCTCAACCTGTACATACATTTTATTAGAATAACATGTATATTCTTGTTTTTTTCTTCACATTTAAAGCAGCAACAAAAACAAGACAAAACTCTAAAATTTGTGTGATTACAACCTAATTTATTTTGTTCATAGTCTTCCCTTCCTCGCTTAGTATTTGCTTGGAAATTATTAATTGTTTATAGTGGAAAAAAGAGGCACAATACTAAATTTTGATACATAAGTTCAATTCATTTTTAAAAATACATAGGCCTGAATTTAATGTTTTCCCCAGTTACATTTAGGCCTTCATATATTACGTAAATAATTCCTTCTGTAAAATAGCTGAGGCTTTTTGACTGGGGTGCCAGATTTAGGAACAAACAAATAGCAGGATGCCCAGTTAACTTTGAATTTCAGATAAGTAAATAATTTTTTAGTGTAAGTATTCCCTATATTGCATGGTAACCCTATTTTTGAACCTTTTATACTTTGTAATATCCAAATTTGATTATCTTTTATATATTTTGACTTGGGATACTATCCATTCTAGTCTTGCCACTTATCTAAATTTTAACTGTTATTCCAGAAATTGGAAATACTCTGAGTAGAAATAAATAGATGGTGTATTTAGAAATAATTGTTGGTGTTAATTTGCTCTCCAGTAAATGCTCTATTATTTTTCTGTTTCCTTATATTTCTGCTGATCTCTGCATTTCTATTCCCCTTTTTCTCTCCCAATTTTTCTTCAGCTCAATTTATGCTCTGGGTCTGCAGTTGGAAGCAAAGAGTAATTGCTTGTGGTGACTGGCTTGGTGAGGGGTGTGGCAGAGAGGCAGAAGGTGAAAGGACAAGTTTGAGCCTTTTGACTAGTTAATGATAGTAGTAGTTGGCTTGGAATCTTTTCTATTAAGAGAAGACTCTACTTTTTGGTAATCATGAATAGGATAATCATTTAACAAAATAATTGGTATCATATTAATATGAAAATAGCTAATACATATAAAAATTATAATGCTTAGTATATAGTAAATACTCTGTGAATGCTGCCTATTATCTTTTGATCAAAGTTGCCAGATAAAGAGCTGTCCTTATATGTTCAAAGGTTATTCCTAATCAGTTTGCTCTAGCACCTTCAGATTCTTGATCTTTTTGTTAGAGGCTGTTTTCTTATTTCTTTGTATTTGAGCATTTATAATTATCAATAGTGTTCACTTTATTACTTTTATTGCTCTTAAGATATAGGCTAAAAATGCTTAATGTTTTTGATTGTTTAAAAATATTTGGAAATTCTATAAAGTTGTCATTTGGGTGTGTAGTTCACCTTATAAACATAAAAAGCAAGCTTTGGAAAATATATTAAGGTGAGACATTGTTCTTATATCCTTTAGTTCTTTAGACATGGTTTCCTTTAGGACTGTAGTGTTTTCTTGACTAAATGTTCCCTCCATTGCTGAAAGCCTTTAGTTAATTTCCAGAGTTCTGAAAAAGTTGATTCACATAATTTTTGTTGGCTTTTTCTTTGCTTTTGTGGAGGGACAAACAGCCTACTGATGTTACTTTTCATTCTTGAATGGTATGTATACTCAGAGACCAAAGTACGTCTCTGCCAGCTGGGTTTATAAACAAATTACACTGCTCTACATTCATTTCAAAGAATATTAATAGTGAAAGTTTATAGTTATGCTTTATTAATTACATAAATTAGCAAAATTTAAAGCTTTTTTCTTTCAGTCATTTCTCTTGTAATATAATGGGTAGCAGGATACCATTGTTAAGTTAATAATTACTAAGCAGATATTTAGACATTAAGTAATTTTTTATTTTTTAGTAACTTTCTCACGCTAAGCATCATGAACACATACTGGATTTTATGAGACTTAATGAGTGGTTCTTCCTGTTCAACTATCTGTGTTTTGTTGTTTTTTTTTTCCGAAAGCTTAGCCCATTTTTCCTCCAGTATTATTACATTTTTGCTTTCCTGGACACTTAAGTACTTCAGGTCCCAGATTCTAAAAGCCTTTGCCTTCCCATCACCAATTCTGCACACCTATCCATCATCTCTTTTTTCTTTTTCTCAAAGCCCAAATTCTCTCTTTGCTCCTTTTGATATCTCCTTTCTCTCCTTTGTCATTAATCTCTTCCACACTAATGAATCATTTCTCACCAGGAAAGAAATATACTCCAGCATCTTCATCTTAAGAAAAAATGCCAGCCACTCTACTTTATCCCTTACATACCATTCTAACTATCCTCTTTCATGAAAAGTATCCATGTATGCTGTCAGAAATTTCTGTTTTTAAATCATTTACTTAAGTTATGAAACATAACTGTCAGATTAAGCAGATGCTGACATTTTGCTATAGTTGCTACAGGTTGCTCACTAGTGTGTTCTTTCCTTTACCTCCCCCAGAGAAACCTCTCTTGAAATTGTTATGAATCATTCTCATTCACATTCCTGTACATTTCTATAAACATCTTTCTCTATAAACAAAATCTGCTGTAATTTATGCTGGCAATTTATATTAATATAAGTTGTATTCTGTACACATCCTTTTTCAGCTTGCTTTTTAAAAAAATATAATTGCTTTTGTGATTTATCAGTGTTGATAGATAAAGACCTAATTTATTCTGTTTAACTGCATTGTGATATTCTATTATTCCTTACTGCGGGACACATAAAACTGTTTCCTCTTTTTCATTAAAAACACTGCATCAGTGAATGTCCTAGTAGTTGATTTCTACTGCACATAAGCAAGAGTTCCTCTAGGGTAGTCATCTCAAGTGGAATTTCTGGCTTGTGTAGTATATTGTTTTTCAGTTTTATTAATTATTGCCAAATTGATTTCCAAAGTAACTGTGCCAATTTATACTTCCACCTGCAGGAAATGACTTCCTTCACTGCATTCTTGCAAAATCCTAGTTTTATCAGAATTAATAATTGTTGCCAGTTTGATGTTTGTGAAATGGTTTTTCTCTGTTTTCATTGGCCTTTCTGTGATTACAAATGACGTTGCATACATTTCCTATGTTTATTGGCCTTTTGGATTTCTTCCTGTGTGAATTGCCATTTTAAATCCTTTACTCATTTTTCTGTTGAGTTCTTTTTGTAATTGATTTGTAAAAATTCTTTATATATCTTGGCTATCTAATTCTTTATTGATTAAGAAGATGGCAAATATCACATTGCTTTTATTATCTTCTGTCATTGAGTAGTTTTTATTTGTGAGCAAATGTATCAATCTTTTAAAATTTAGGTGCTTCTTTTTATATGTCTTGTTTAAGAAATCCTTCCCTACCCAAGATCGTAAAAATAATCATATGGAAGGACAGGGAGATGGCATTTTTGGAGTACTTAGACTGTTTTATTACCTTGCTTGACTGGTGATTATGTGGATATTTATATTCAAAATTCTACACATTTTTCATAGTTTGTTATAGGTACCATAGCTTATAACAAAATAATGTCTTAAAATGAAAACATCTGTATTTCTTCTGAAAGTTTTTTGATTTTTATATTTTTATATTTGTGTGCTTATATACAATCTAAATTTAGGAATTAACTTTTTTGTATGGTATGAACATGGTTCTAGTTCATTTTTTCAACATATATAACCAGTTATATCCCAACCACCATTTATTGAGTAGTTCATTCTTTCTCTATTAATTTATAATACATCTCTTTTATGCACCAAGCTGCCACATATGTGGTCCATTTCTAGGTATACTTTTCTGTTCCATTTGTTGAATCTTGAGTATCACATTGTTTTATTCACTCTAGCTTTCTTCCTAGTTTTCAAAAAGGGCTTGGCTGTTCTTGACCTTTTACTCTTTCTAAATGAGTTTTAGAGTTCCATGTGTAATACTCACTTGGGGTTTTAATTAGAATTGTGTTGAATTTGTAAGTCAGTTTTGGAGAAATATATATATTTTTAGGCCTTTAAGTCTTTTGTTAATCTTATTTACAGTGAGAGTAGTATAATTATGTTTCATCATTGTTATTGAAGGTCTTGGTTTAATATTCTATGCACATCTGATCATAAATTTATTTTATTCGGATACTTTGTTTTAATGATTTTCTTGCCTAAGAAAAAGGATATCTCACAAAGAAACATAATTCCAAATTGAAAGAATTACATTATAGGTGGCATCTACTAAATCAAAATTATTACCTTTTCAGTATTATTTACTAATTTACACATTGACTGCCACACTAGAAAAAAATTTTTTCCTAGGGGCCATGGTGTTTTATCATGGAAATAGAATAAAAACTTCAAAAATAAAACAATCCTTTCTAATTTAATGAAAAATTTCTTATCTTTTATTGTTTTCTCTGTGTGAGTTATATGCAATTAAATTGTCAATATTACTGTAACAATAATAACATCAACAAGTGAGATTCTCACGAACCAACTACAGGATTTTGCCCACTTATTTAAATTTTTGCGTCATATATTTCTGAGGACCTAATATTTTGATTATGATAAAGTTGATGGTGGTTGTGGCTTGATGATGGATTCTTGGTGGTTTATTATACTATTCTGTCTTTTGTTTGTGTTAGAAAAGTTCCATAATAAGAAGTTAAAAAAAATTCTTGCTGCCACACAATGATGGAAAACAGGAAGGGAGTATCAGGCTCTCTGGTGAGGCTTCTCTCTTTTATCAAATACAAACATCTTTTCTAGAATTCTCCCAGTAGACAGATGTCTTACTGGCTTGAAATGAGTCACAGGACTCTTGCTCTACCCCACTTCTCACCTCAACACACCTTTATTTATTTGCCTTCAGGAATATCAAAGCTAAATTTGTAAATAGAGAATCCTGGGGCTTGTAAAACATCCTTTCTTCTTGATGTTCTTCTAAATCATTTATATGCTTCTTGTTACTGATTTTTGTGTATTTAATAATTTTTAGCTTGTGTGTATTTTTATAATCTGCCTGAGGTGTTTGGGGGAATAAGATAAGTTGTTATATCAAGAAAAACATGTAGCTGATTGAGTTTTATTTCTGGCATCATTTCCCCTTTCACCTAATGAGTTGTAATGTTCTTATAAATAAGTTTTAGAAGTGTAAAATGGATTAGTAAAAGCTTTTGGAATATTGATATCTTAAAAGTAATATTTTATGTTGAGAAATACATTTAATTTCCAGTTATTAAAATGAAGCATTATTTTCTTCTGAAAATGTTACTTTCAGCTTTAATTTCTTGTTCAATAGTAGTAACAATGCCGTATTTTTTTCTTTTCAAGATACGGAATATACGAACGCTGCCGAGAGTTGGTGGAAGCAGGATATGATGTACGGCAACCAGACAAAGAAAATGTTACACTCCTTCATTGGGCTGCCATCAATAACAGAATAGATTTAGTCAAGTATGTGTTTTCTGTATTTTTAATTAGTAGTTGGTTTTACTATTAATATTGTTATAAAATTATTGGAAGTAATTGTCATAAAACAAATCTCTAAAATTTGTGACTTTTAAAATGTAGATTTTTATGTACCTTTTTTCCTGAAAACATTGCTTTTAACAATTTACTGTACTGACTGCTTTTTCATGTATATTTCCTTTAATCTTCTTGAAATAACCCTATGTGAAATATAACAATTACTACCATCCTACTGATGAGGAAACTGAGGCACAGAGAGGTTTAAATGTGCTACCCAATGACACACAGCTAATAAAGGTTGGATTCAGGGCTTGAACTCAGGCAGTCTGACTTGGTATTCACATTCTAAATATGGATTCTGTGGGAAAAAGCAGCAAAAGGAAAGGAGTTGAAATGATAATAGGTAATAATAATCTGATTTAATTATTCACACCAGCATAAGTGATGAACACTTTATATACTAAGTGTAAACAGGTAGTTAAGAGTCAGGATGAGAAGAAATCTTTCTTAGTAAGTCTTGTTTAGTAGTTTTCGACATTTTGGACATAAAATCTTTAGATAAAGACATGAATCTAAAGTGAACTGCTTGCAGATGTATAGATAAGTACAGCACAGACTCTAGAGGCAAATAGTATGTTAATGCCAGGTGAAAGAGTTTGCCCTTAGGATCTTAAGCAAAGATTAAGCAAGTAATAACTAAAGCATTGAATTTTGTGAATCACTTTCTTCCAGAGAGTGTATTTCCATTTTCTTTGTCCTTCATTTTCTTCTTATAATCTTAACCTTCCCTCTGCCTTGAGTATGAGTCAGTCTCCTGATATCTAATTCTGTGTTGGTCTGAAAATGTTTTTATTTCATCTTTGTGAAGGAGATTTTCACATGGCATGGAAATCTAGGTTGGCAGTTTTTGTTAGTTTTATTTTTGCTTTTTACCCATTGAAAAGATTATTTCACTGTTTTCTGGCTTCTGTCACTGTTGAGAAATTGTCTAAGTATCACACTTCTGAAGGCTCTTTTTTTCTGACTGCTTTTAAGATTTTTCTGTTTCTGGTTTTCTGCAGTTTCACAATGAAATATCCAGGTGTGGATTTCTTTTTATTTACCCTGAATGAGATTGTAAGGAATTCTTGATTCTTTGGATTGATGTTTTCATCAGTTCTGGAAAAATTTCAGCCGTTGTTTCTTCAAATATTGCTTCTACCCCATTCTCTTTTTGCTCTCCTTCTGGAACGCCAGTTAAATGTATGTTAGATCTTTTCATTGTATCTCCATGTTTCTTATCCTTTCTTCTGTATGTTCTATCCTTTTGTCTCTATTTCATTTGGGAATTTCTTTTGATCTATTTTCCAGTTCATTTACTCTCTATTTATGTATAATCTGCTGTTAAATTCATTCATTGTGTTCTTAAGTGTTAAAATTTTATTTTTCAGCTTTAGAATATTTATTTTTTTCAAATCTGTGTTACTTAAATCATTAGTTGCTGAAAATTTGAGTCTTGTCTTACATACTTGAACGTAGTAAATATAGTTATTTTATGATCTGTGGTTAAGAATATAGCATCAGAAGTCTCTGTAGGTCTGTTTATATTATTCCTACATGTACCTGATTATATTTTAATTGTATTAGACATTGTATTTGAAAAATTATTTGTTGAATAATTTGAGGCCTAAGTTGCGAAGATTCCCATTTGATTTGGTGGGCCCAACTTAATTTCAAGGCTTTGGATTTTCCGGATCAAGCAGCTGGCTGAAGACCATGCTAGAGCCAAGTTTACCTCTGGTTCTTCCTTATTCCTATAGTGCAGCTTTTGGGGGGTCCCAGCCCTTATTTTTGCTTTTGTCTGCTTAGCTTTCTTCCTGGCCAACTCTTTTGCACAATGTCTGTAGGGCAAATTGTATGTGAATGTTTTTCTGACTTCTTCAAGTTTTAGGCATCTCCTGAATCTTGATCAGGTAATGCTCTTAAGGCTTTGCCTTAGTTTTCTTTAACGGGAGGGTTGGTCCAAATTCTCTATTCTTTTAATAAAAATAGTATGTAAACAAAAATCAAGAAAGTGCTTAAAGGCATACAGTACCTTAATACTTCCTCATTCCTTGGTCCTGTACCTCAGAAGTAACTACTTTCAATACTTAGCTGTTTCTTTCAGTAGTTACACTTATATGTTTATATTGCTACTTAAATGATAGCAAATGCTTTTCTGCTTTTTTATTTAATTTATATATCTTCAAGATTTTTCGTATCAGTACAAATAGAGCTGCATCATTTTTTAAAAAATATCCATATAACATTCAGTTATACAGAGGTACCTGAATTTATTTAATGGTTTCCTTATTGATGGACATTTGATTGATTCTGGTGTTTTTGCTATGACAATGCTGTAATTAATATCATGTTCATGTATCATTTTGCATATATTCATTTATATCTGCAGAATTCTTAGGAGCAACAATGGAAGACATGAACTTTTAGTTTTAATAAATATTGCCAAGTTTTATGCTGTTGTTTCTTAATTTATCAATTTTTAACATTATATTTGTTTTTATATCTTGGGATATCTAGATGTCCTAGACTGCCTCACCACTAATACTTTTTCTTTCATCCACTAGTATAGTTTTAGTTAGATCACTATACCATATTTAAATTGTTATGAGTATGTTAATAGTATGCACTGCTAAACCCAAAAGAGTTCTGTGATTATCTTTCCTTTTCTGTAGAACTTTTGATTTTGTCTGAAATAACGATCATTTTGATTTGTTTTTTCATTTGTTTAATTTTCAATATACTGTCACTAATTCTTCCCATATTCTCAGAATCATAAAAACCCTCGGTATGCAAATGGGATCAGATAATTTATCAGCTCTTTTTTGGTGGAGGAAGGGGATAAAATCATTGTTGGATTTCTTTACCTCTGTGCTTCAGCCCAGACTGTTTGCTCATTAGGGCTAATAAACAACTATTACCTTGAGATTTTCCTTTGCCATCATCCTGGGAAATCCCTTTACTTCAGGGTTGATCTCTGTTTCCCTAGATCTCAGGTTTTTGTCTCTAAGCGTTTGTTCCCTGCTTTAGTAGAGTATACTTTGTGATAGATTTCTGAGACAGTACTTTGGAGGAAATGTTTTGAACTTAATATGTCTTCTGCCCTCATACCTTATTGGTTGTTTGAGCATAGAGTTTTAGATAAAAAATTGTTCCCTCAGAATTTTGAAGTATTATTGTATTATTTTCTTGCTTCAACTGTTGAGATGTGTGATCTCTTTCTGTTGATCAAAAAATTTATAGTTCTTTTTAAAAATAAATAAAAATCAGAAGTAAAAAATACAAAATATCTTAAAACTGTCTACCTTAGAAATTGCTCCACGCCAGTAATTGACTAGTGAGGTTATGGAATAAAGCCAGTAAATTATAGAGTGGATTAATAATCACAGTGTTACTCTGTACATTGCATCTTCAGGTGGATGAACTTAATTCTTACAGTACGTAGTTTAGCAAGTTACTGTGCTAAGTACGGAGAAGTATCTCTCCTAACAGTGACATTATTTTATATCAGGATGTATCAAAGGAACTTACTGTAAGCAAAAAAGTTGGTTCACTTTTATAATGATAAATGATAAAATTTAAAATAGGTATAATTTGGAGAGAAGACCTTCACCCTAGCTGGGATTAAGTTTATATTGCTAGTGTTTTCCAGTGATAATCTTTTAACTATTTCTAAGCTTTTACCCTAATATAATAAAATAGAAGTGATTCTCTCAGGTCCTTGTCTTCAGTAGTCTCCTATTAAGATTCTTCATCAACAACAGTTAATAATACTTGTGTCTGATTTCACTTTGATTCCAAGTCAAGGCTTTATTAAAGAATATGAGGGTTTATTAAAAAATATGGAGCTTATAATTTTCTGAGAACACATTATACGTATTGCTTATTCTTTCCTGGGAATATTTAAGATCTTTTTCTTTACTCCTGACTTTGTGAAAGTTTACATTACTGTGCATTGATACGTGTGTGTGTGTGTGTGTGTGTGTGTGTGTAAATAGATGCAGTTCATGGGTATTTGGTGGCCACTTTTAATCTGGAACCTTGCCTTACTAGTTCTAGGGAAGTATATTTCTATACTGTTCCTTCAGTAGTGCCTTGCCTTCATTTTCTTTGGTTTTTTTCTTTCAGGAATTCTTTTGTCTGTCAGATATTGGAACCAATGAGAATGATTATCTCATTTCCTTAGCTTTTTTCCAACTATCTTTTATACCTCAATATAACCATTGTACTTTTGGGGAGAGTTTCTTAATTTATCTTGTAATCCTTATCCTTCTTTTGAATTTCTAATTTTATCTACCACATTTTCAATTTTCAAGCATTCATTCTTAAACTATGTTTCTTTTTTTCTAATACTTCCATTTTTATATCATGGATATGTCATCTTTTAGTTCTTGGAGGATATTGTAATTTTTTTTTTTTAAGTTTTTCTTCTCTATGTTTAGTTTGCTTATTTGGGGCTGCTTCTGTTTATTTTGGTCTCCTTCTTCTGTATTTGAAGCTTTCCTCAATTACCTGGTTATATTTGACCATTCACACTTAGGACACAAACATAACAAAGTTGACTGGAAGTTGTGGGACTTAGGTTCTACAACAGGAATTCCTCAAGTGTCAGTTTCTGGAGGTTTTTCTCTGGGGCTGTTCAGTTTCTCTTAGAGAAGAATCCTCTAACCTTTTTGTGGGGAGGAGCTCAGTATCTGTCTGGCTGCCAGCTAACCTGAGTAAGGAAAGGAGTCTGGGGTTCTTGTTTACTATGTACACTTTCATTAAATTACGTTTTGGCAGAGACTGAATGGTTAAGTATTAAAATCAACATGGGACTGAAACTGAAGTCAGAGATCACCATCATGCAGTGAAGTTTAGGCAGACAAATATCAATCTGGACTTTAAAAGAAGAGCTTGAATTATAACCACTATTCTGTCAAAAACTTGAATAGTTATTGAGATTTAATGAATGCTACAGTACACAAAGAATGCTTTTCTAAGCACTGTCAGCTGCTTGATTGCTTTCATGTCACTAAAATACCTATTTGTGATGCTAAGTAAATCCTCACTTTCAGTGAACATATATGTTAGAAAACACAATTATTCAGCAACATATTTATATTGACTTTCAACTAGTGTTTCTGTTTACAGCCCAGCTACTTACTACTTTCTTTGGAGGTAACAATTATCTCTAATTCCTTAGTCTTTCCAGGGTCGTATAACATATTCTGACTGGCTTTTCATCAGTGTCCCCTCCAGAGACGTTTGGATTTTAGCTATTTGGTTTTTATTTTTCAAATATTTGTTGATATGTTTTGTTTTTTGATGACCCCTTCTCAAAACCTAGTACTTGCTAAAACATTCTTTGATAACCTCCTCAGAGTATTGCAAGGAGGCTTGAGTTTAAAAGTAAGAGTTGTGTGATCTTTTTAGAAGTGTGTAGTTTTGAACTAGGGTCTTATAGCTGCAAAAAAAAAAAAAAAACACGTTACAAAAATAGAGTACTTCTCTTCCAAAGTTTACAATGAAAAGGTAATAGAAGTTTTTTTTTTTTTAGTATGAGGGGGAAAAAAATGTTCTCCTAGCCTTGTGAAAAAAAAATTTATACTTTAGAACCAGTCTGGAAATCGCTCATTGACATAGCTCTAGCAATGATATACATTTTGCCATATATGAGTAAAAATAACTCAGAAACAGTTGACTATAGAAAGGGAATGAAATTGCTTTAAAGAAATCCCAGTTTGGGATTTTGAAGAAAATATAATTTCCTATCAAAGTGGTTCTTTGGCTGAGCTATACTTCTCTTTGGGTTCTAACCTAACCATTCTCATTTTCAACATCGTATAATGTCTACCAACCTTAAGAACCAATTCAGGAATAGTTAAATGTTTGTGTTCTTATTATAATAGTATGGCATTCTGGAAATATTTGTTAAGTTACTTTGAACCATTCTGTATGATAGAGTTGGAGTTGGGCCCTTCATTGCACAACACTTTAAAAGAACCAATTTAACAGATACTTATTTGAAAAAGAAAATTTCTAACACTGGGCGAGGTGGCTCACACCTGTAATCCTAGCACTCTGGGAGGCCGAGGTGGGAGGATTGCTTGAGGTCAGAAGTTCTAGCTAGACGAGCCTAAGCAAGTGTGAGACCCTGTCTCTACAAAAAATATAAAAATTAGCTGGGTGTGGTGGCATGCATCAGTAGTCCTAGCTACTCAGGAGGCTGAGGCAGGAGGATAACTGGAGCCCAGGAGTTTGAGGTCGCAGTGAGCTGTGATGACAACACTGCACTCCAATGTGAGACTCTGTCTCAAAAAAATAAAAAATTAAATTCCTGAATTAAGCATATACTAAATGTTTAGAACTATGTACATTAAAAGTGAACACATTAGTGCATTGTTCCAAAGCAGTAATCACTTAGAACAGCTTAAGAGCCTCAGTGAGATGCATATGTCAAGTGTATGACACCAAATGCCTCAGAATCATTTATATTCAAGATTCATTGCCTTGATCAATCCCAAAGAAAGCATTGTAATAAACTGTAAGGTCCTGTTTATTTTAGAGGATATCAAGATGTTATATTAATGTATTAAGCAATGAGGTTGCTGTTTCTTTTTCAAGCATCATGGCTTTAAAGACACAACAAATAACAAGACATAATAAAGAATATTTATGTTATAATTTAGAAAATTTCTTTCATGTATATTGTTTGATTTAATCTACAGTAATCTTATGAGGAAAGTACAGCTTAAAGCTGAGCTACCCAAGGTAGACCATGTCTTGCTTGTTCTACAACTATTCTAATTACAAGATTCTTATATTCTACTCAAAGCTTTGTGGTTCTCTACCTTTTTTACATGATTATTTGGCATTTCTGTTCTTTTTTGTAACTTTAAAAAAGTTATTTTTCTTTTACTTCTAGAACAAAAGAAAGTGATACACTTGATATAAAGGTTTGCTAAATATGCTTTTAAAACTATCACAAAAGATTATCTTTAAAGGCATAAACTAGCATGATCTCTAAAATGGAAAATTTTTATTTTTCATGTAATTTTTTAAAAATGAAAGTTGTCTAAATTATTAAAATTTTGTCTTATAGATACTATATTTCGAAAGGTGCTATTGTGGATCAACTTGGAGGCGACCTGAATTCAACTCCATTGCACTGGGCCACAAGGTTTAAATAAATTTGCTTCTGGATTTGCTTTCCCTTTGATTCCTTTATTAGTATACAACTAAACAACTTTTTAAAAATGATATGCTAAAATGAAGGGGAGAACTTACTATGCCAATAGTTAATATCATTAATATGGTAATTTATTGCTGTCCAGTGTTACCTTCATTGGAAGCAAAGTTTGTTGTCCAAACTCTTTTTAGGGAATTATGCATGCTGATATTCATCCAGTTACTTTATAAGATTGGGTTAAACTTTTAATGTAATACTTTTGCATCTTATATATATTTGCCATTTAAGAACTAGCTCGGTTCTTGGGAACTTATTTTTTGGTTACTTTCTACATATAACTGAGATCATATTGGAATAGAAATAATATAGAATATACTAATTATATATTTAAGGAAGTTATGAGTTTCTCCATAGATTATTAATAACTGTTTTTCCTGTTAAGATTTTTGAGAACCATAAAATCCTAAATGTCTCTTGACATGTATCTATTTTAAAATAACTTTTTAAAATGTATGTGTAATCTTCCCATCATTATCTTATTTAAAAAAACTCTTTCCAGAGGATCCTGTTTGAAATAACCATATAGCTAAGTGTTTGTTCTTTTATATTTTAGACAAGGCCATCTATCCATGGTTGTACAACTAATGAAATATGGTGCAGATCCTTCATTAATTGATGGAGAAGGATGTAGCTGTATTCATCTGGCTGCTCAGTTTGGACATACCTCAATTGTTGCTTATCTCATAGCAAAAGGACAGGTAAAAAAAAAAAAATCACAGTGGTTTGGATTTTAGTCAGATGTCCTTCATGGTTTAAATGTCATATATCATTGGTGTTACACGTGTAACAACCTGGTGATATTTAAATAGTGCTTTCTGTTGGTTGAAGAGAATAATACAATTAGCTTGATATTGAGCTATTTAATGCACTTAACATAAAAATAAGACAGACAATTATGAATCAGATAATAAGCTATTAAGTTGAGTTTTTATTTCTGAGAGTGATGGAGATAAATTCCAGAAAGTAAGAGAGAAAATTTAAGTATTTATTGTTTCCCTTAATTATGCTTTTTGACTATGTCGTCTGAATTAATCTAAATTTTTTGAACTTGTTAGTTTTTTTTAATATTAAATACCTCTTGAGGGGGATACATTTTTTTGAGATCAGTTTTTCAGTTTCTGCTGTATAAAATAATGCTGTTGCTTACTTGTCAAAAAACTTCTCATGATTTAAGTGATTGTTCTGATTTTTCCTGAATGTACAGTGACCATAATCACATTAAATATTACCAGTTTATATTACCATGTTTTTGTGATAAATGTATTTTGTTAAAAGTAATGTCACCCACTTTTTCTTCCATGTGTTTTTTCTGGTTATATTTAAACATTAGATTTTATAACTAAGGATCTCATCACAAGTGTAACTCTGATAAATGAATTGAATTCATTGCTATCAACATGTATTTATGATTATTTTAGTTTAAAATTTTATGCTGATTTAGAATTTGTATACTATTTCTTTTAATGGAACCTTTAAGGTATTTGTTGTAGGCAGTATCAAGCAGTGGTGGTGTGTGTTGTATATTATAGCTTAGGAAAAGAAGCATAGACTGATTAATTGCTGGAAAGGAAGAGTTTATTATTTACTTCTGTGTTAACAGAATACCCCCAAAATCTAGTGGCATAAGAACAACACCAACCGTTTATTATATATCACAATTCTGTGGACTTGTCTGGGTGGTTTTTTTCCTTGTGATAATGGCTGGTGCCTGACTGGGCTGGAGGATTGGCTCACTTACATATCTTGTTCCTTGATAGGAATGGCTAGAAGACTGTGCTTAGCTGGGATTCTGGGACAGCTAGCCTCTCTCTTTTTCCATGCAGTGTCAGAACTTCAACTTCTCTACAGCACCACTCCATGTGGTCTCTCTAGTAAGGGAACTTTCTTACAAAGTGGCTTAGACCTCCCAAAAGAACAAAAGTAGAAGCTATTCTGCCTTTTTAAGTCTTAGGTCTTGAACTGGCACGGCAATGTTTCTTCTTCATTCTGTCAGTTAAAGTGAGTAACAGGGTCAGCCTCTGTTCAGTGTGGGAAGGAACAATACAAGCTTGTGAATACCAGGAGGAGCGAGGTTCACTGGGGGCCATCTGTGGCCACCAACTACCACAGAAGATTATCCTTGTTGTCCCATAGTTTTTTCTAGACCAAGGGTTGAAGCGGATGTACTGTAGCATATCACAGTGTCTTTAGTGGCCTTCTGTATTGCAGGTTTAAATTTACAGGACACATTCATTTTTTTCTTTCCATTTTTAACTGGGAAAGAAAGGTAGTGTAAAGTTTTGAGTTTTTGTGGTCTTTTTTTAACTTCCTGATTTTGAGTTGGGATGATTTCATTAATATTTTTACCTCTGGTATAGTATGTAGGCTATAAAATTCTCAAAGGGCAGGATTTCTACTTGTGCTTTCTGTACAAAAAAATAAAATAGTTTTATTTTCCACAAGTAAAATTTTTTTTTGCAGATAGAAATAATATGTTTATTATAAAATATTCAAACATAATAGACAAGTATGACTTAGAAAATGAAATCCCCCCCAACTGAGATCACTTCCTGTAATAGTTTAGTATATATTTTTCCACATTTTTTTCCACGTACAGGTTGAGTATCCCTAATCTAAAAGTCGAAATTCTAAATGCTCCAAATTTGAAACTTTTTGAGTGCCAGCCATGAAGTCACAAGTGGAAAATTCCACACCTGATACCTTTGCTTTCTGATGGTTCAGTGTACACAAACTTTGTTTCATGTACAAAATTACTGAAAATATTGTATAAAATTATCTCCAGGCTTTCTGTATAAGGTATATATGAAACATAAATGAATTTCATGTTTAGACTTTAGTCCCATTCGCAAGATACCTAATTATATATATACAAATATTTGAAAATCCAAAAATATCTGAAATCCAAAACACTTCTGGTGCCAAGCATTTTGGATAAGGGATACTCAACCTGTATACACTAGTATTTTGCAAAAGACACTCCTCCAGTTTGTGTTGCATCATACTTTGAATCAAGTCCATAGTTGTTCTCTGCTCTGCAGAGCTCTATGTAGCCTGGTCCCAGATACTTCTTGAGCTCCTCTTCTATTACCTGCCCCTCCCCACCCTGCTTTAACCATACCAGTTTTCTTGCTATTCCTTGAGCAACTCTGATGTGCTATTGTCTCAGGGCCTTTGTGCTTGCTGTTTCTTTTGCTGCTGGTATATTCTTTCCTCAGAAAGACACAGTTCTCTCTCTTACTTCAGTCAGATGGTTGCTCAAATTTTATTAGCTCAGATGACATAGTTCCTAATTATAAGCAATAACAAAATTAGTATATTTTTATTTCTTCTTTCCCTTCCTTGTCTTTCACTGACTTTAGTCAATAGTATTGTTTTTCTTAGTGTTAACTTTGTTCTGATAAATGTAACTACATTTCTATTACTTGATTCTTTAGCTTTTGATAGTATCCTTTGACTGATAACTATTACAGATGAGGCTCTCAGCATACTTTCTTTTCAACCTTTTTCCATTTTTTCCCCATTTTTTGTTAATTGTATCAATTTTACATTGTTAGGGCATATAACATTTCCATTCAGTTTTGTCATTCTGTTCTTCACAATTGTTTTATTTTAGTTATACTGTTAAATATATTCAGTGCTCACTACCAATTCTTTTGGATGATTTTCAGGAGAAAAAGGGGAAAATGCTAAGTTATGGAGCCCTGTTGATCATGGAATTTCCATAAGCTTTTGATCTGGGCTTGTTAATTCTTCCTAATAGAGAATACCCATACGTCCAGGCTGAACTTGGAAAAGAAGTACCAAGTTTTAAATCCCGACCCAAAGAGAGAAAAGGTTGAATTTCATTTTTCTTTTAGTACTCTAGAGATGTGGCATAATTTTAAATTTTTATTTTATTTATTGGTATTTTTAATACTATCACTTTTTAAAAGGATATGAAAAGACTCAAAACCAAGAAGAAGAAGAAACTTAAGCATAAAATTTTTCATGTTTGCTTTAATTAGACATCAAATTTGGTTGAGCTTTCTTGAAACCAGGGCAATAAGGAGTAAAATAAATTACAGTACCTACCTATCATATTAAAAAACAAGGAAGTTTGTCATTTTGTCAGAAAACATTTTTTTCAAAGTGATGTGATTATTAAAAAAAAATGAACCTGTATGTTAGAAATGTTGAGTTACAGAAGATATTTCCAACATTATTAAAGTAAATCTAGAAATGGATTTGCAGTGGGTAAGGTATAACATTCTCTTGTAGTATTCATGGAGTGGGGCTAAAACTAATGATATCCAAAGAAATATTCTAGTTCTCTAACATAGTGGTTCTTAGAGTTTTTTTCTTTCTCAATACACTTGGATAATGTTTACAGTTGAGCTATATTCTTGTCAATAACAGGGCCTCACAAAGAACTGCTGCATAGAGATATGCAGTGTTTTACAGTAATTCTCTCCTCTCTACACTGATTGCTAAATTAGGTAACACAACTTGGATTAGAACTACTTGTTTAATGTAATCCAGTAATGGGAGATAGGGAAGGGAAGAAGAAGAAACTTAATATTTATTGAATTGAATATCTGTTATGTTCCAAGCTATGGACTAGATGCTTTATACACACTATTCTATTTGATCACCACAGAAGTTTTATGAAGTCATTATTTAGATTGACAATTTTTGATGAGGAAGCTAAGAGTTTGAAGTAATTTTGCATAGAATCTCATAGCTATTAAGTGATGGGGTTAGGAATTCAAAACCATGTCTGTCTTATTCTGAAGGCTATGCCTTTCCCAAACCTAGAAGAATCTTTTTATTTAACAATTTTTTTTTGCTTGTTTGTTTTGTTTTGTTTTTTGAGATAGAGTCTTGCTCTGTCGCCCTGGCCAGAGTGTAGTGGCATTGTCATAGCTCACCGCAACCTCCATCTCACTGCAACCTCAAACTTGCACGCTCAAGTGATCCTCCTGCCTCAGCCTCCTGAGTAGCTGGGACTACAGGTGAATGTCACCACGCCAGCTAATTTTTGTACTTTTTGTCGAGATGGGGGTCTCGCTCTTGCTCAGGCTGATCTCGAACCCCTGACCTCAAACCATCCTCCTACTTTGGCCTCCCAGAGTGTTGGGATTATAGGCGTGAGCCACCACACCTGGCCAACAAATGGTTTTTGATTATATACTCTGCTGGGCATTGAGAATACAAAGATGGATTTAATATGGTTTTTATCCTCAAAGAACTCCTAGTCTAATTCATGAGACAAGATGCTTCAGGCATAGGGTATAATCAGTCCAGATTCGAGTGAGTTAGGAATGGTAATTTTAAGGCAGTGAAAATGATAAAATCAGAATGTCTTGAAAGGAGATTTAGATAACTAGAGAAGAGTTTTGGTTTAATACATTGTAGTTTTAATTCTAATTTGCTAAAAAAATTAAGCAGAAGGAGGGGAAAGACAGTTCCTGGGAAAGCAAAAAGAAGAGAAAAAATAGTCATGGTTTATTACATGGTTTGGCTAGCAATAGTATTTATACATAGTTATGATAATGTAACTATCAAATATGTATATAACCAGAATTATCATAGATCTCTTGAGAGAAAGGAATAGGAAAGGTGAATATTTGTGATGGGTCAGGGAGAGGAAAGAGAGAAATTCTCATTTTTCATACTGAGGAGTCTCGGAAAATAATGCCAGACTGAAAAATCAAGAAGTAGCAATTCAGTCATCTTAAAGATATGGAGGTAAATACCAAAATAATGAGCTTAAAAAAAGGTGAAAATAGTGGGAAGTTAGGCAAGGGGATTCCTTTAGCACATTGCTTTTTCCCTCTAAATTTTTCAGGAATCATCTAACTCTAAAAATGTACATGAATAACAATAAAATAAGAAAAAATAAACTCTAGTTTATTAAAAAGTCAGATCTTTTTATTCTTTATTTTGAAATGTGTAGGAATAAACAGGGTTTCATTTCCCCCATGCATTAGAATAACCAAATTTTTCAGAGACTTAAATCACTTAACCTGTCCTTTGTACCTAGAAGATCAGAATAGGTTAAGATCTTTAAATGCAAAACATTGAAAGTCTGATTAAAACATCTTAAAAGGGGAAACTATAAAAACATAATATATATCAATTAAAATATTTAGTGGCAATGATTTTAAAGTTAAAAAGAAAGTTCCATGAGTCATCCTTAATTAGGTTGTATTGTGTTGACTTCTTCTATTCTGTGTAAATTAGATTTTTCCACGTAAATTTGGTTAGAAACTTATAAAATTTTACTGTCTGACCTTTTTCTTTTTATTCTATCAGGATGTAGATATGATGGATCAGAATGGAATGACGCCTTTAATGTGGGCAGCTTATAGAACACATAGGTATGTAACTGTTACGAAATGCTTATTCAGATCATTTTCAGCCAGTATACAACTTGAAACAAGTGATGCGAAAATGCAGTTAATATTATACTTACTAATATTTACAATTTTTATTATGACTATATACTATATAAAATACATTTTTGAATGTTTTGGTGTCTCCATGCTTATCTCTACCTCAGTTAATTGTAGTTTCCTTAATCTGTTCCTCTTTTAACAATTTCCAAGACTAAACAAGATGTTATCTTCTTTTAAAAAGTAATTAACTTTTTTATGTGATTATGTGTTGGCAAGTTTAATGTATTAATTAGTAAATTGTCTTAAATCATTTTTGGAACAATCCAGATTTAAATTAAAACATTTTTTATTTTTTAATTATATAGGTATTAATAACATCAATTCCTAGATCAAAAGTAGAAAATGTCAGGACCAAGTATCCTGTTCCTTGGAACTCTTATTAATTTTATATGGTGTTGCACATAGTTAATATTTCATATTAGAATATTTCTCATTATTGATTATAAAGTTGTTGAGTAGGTTAGAAGAGTTCCAAGTTGGAATTCAAATACAGCCACAATCAGTTTAGTATCTGTAATGATTTCTATAATTGAAATTAGGGTTGTTGTTGTTGTTTTTTTTTTTTTTTTCCTTTTCAGTGTGGATCCAACTAGATTGCTTTTAACATTCAATGTTTCAGTTAACCTTGGTGACAAGTATCACAAAAACACTGCCTTGCATTGGGCGGTACTAGCAGGGAATACCACAGTCATTAGTCTTCTTCTGGAAGCTGGAGCTAATGTTGATGCCCAGAATATCAAGGTAAAAATATACTATATTGATGATGTTGTATGAAATGTGGCTGCTAATATATGAATTCCTTAATAAAATAGGTTTTTCCTAGATTGTTGAAATGGGAAGAAACTTACAAGCTGGGCCCTTTGCTTCCATGTATTAATTTGTTTTGAAAGATGAGGTCATTTACTTTCATCTTGTAGTACTGAAGTAATTTTTGGGTTTTAGTGGCCTTTTCATTAGTGAATTCTTACTGGTTTTTGGAAATTAAATTATATAATCTGTATTTTATAAATGAAGGAGAACAGTTTTCTGGTTTCTTGAAAAATATTACAGAGAATGCAAGTTTGAAGTTAAAGCACATTATGCATAATTTTAGTAATTCTTTGACTTGGTCATTTTATCCTATTTTTTTAAAGGTCAAGACTTTTAAATTTGATAAATACCTCTATGATGTTTATAGGAGAACTCCTCCCCCTCCAATGGTGGGCTAATCTAAGAAAAGCATACAAAATTGTCCAAGAGCCAAGTACAGTTAACACTTAACACTCCTGAGTATTTAGAAATTTGTACACATCTTGTGAATACATGTGAGAAAATTCTGTTGGTAGTCTCAAATTTTGATTGAACTAGACTCTGTGAAATGACTTTAAACATCATCTTTTAATAATGTACATTCGTAAGTAACTGTGCCCATTGACAAATCTTCTTTAATTCTGACTATAATTCATAGTATTTCCCGAGTCATGTTTTTTAAATTTCTAAGGGATATGTGCTAATTAAATATGAAGGAGGTCCAAGCCACATACTAATCTGAAATTGCCAATCAAAAAGTAGGTTATCTCCTGCTGGATCAGGGCATATTTATGTTCCAATGAGTAGTTCTTCATCAATTCAGTTGCTTAAGAGAAGGCTGAACTACTAAAATAAAATAGCTTAGATAGACTAATTATATGCAGAATAATTTATTTAACATTCTATTCAATTTTTAGAAATGAGTCTAATTACAAATATTAATTTTAGTTAAAAGTAAATAATATTGGAAGGTGTCAGGAATTGATAAAATCATTTATTTTCTCTGTTTTAAAAAAAAATTTTATGTCGTCTTGTCCTTATCCAAAGTAATCAGAATGGTCCAGCGTCTGCCATTAAACACAGGGAAAGAGGGAAGTCAGCATACCATGGTGCCTGGCGTGTGATGGACACTCAAGTTACTGACTGAATGAAAATTTGTGTAGTCTTGAGCTTTAGCTAAGCTAGTTTCATTACTCTACCAGGATACCTCTCTACCACTTGAGAAATTATAAAGATAAATATTTTAAAATAACATGTTCTGAAAAGTTCATAACACTGGGATTAGTAAATTAGCTGATCCCAAGTCTAAAGGTTAAGGTAAGAAAGGAGGAATTTGACTAAACCTGATGACTATCCGAATAAGAAAAAATTAGTGAGATTAACTCATGTTTTATTGTCTGAATTGCTTTCAAGTGTTATTTTTCTTCCCTTTGCTACCAGACAGCCATTTGTAAAGTGATCATGTACCAGGAATATATTTCAATATATTTCATTCAACAAATTCTTGTTCAATGGGAGCAAGTCAGAATATTCAAGACAGATATGGTCCTTATTCTCTCAGAACTTATGTTTTATTGAGGAAACAGGCAATGAGTAAATTTTTTAAAAAGGCAAATGTAGAGTGACAGGGCTGGGAGGGCCCCATTGGGTGAGAGTGATTTGGGAATGCCTCTGAGGAGATGATACTTGCTTTGAGAATTATTTGATGACAAAGGGTCAGTTATGCAGAGATTGTGGGAAAAAACTTTGCATGTAGAGGAGCATGCAAGCGCAAGGTCCTAATAAGCAGGAATAAGCTTGCCATGTTTGAGGTGCAGAAATAAGGACAGCTTGGCTAGAGTACAGTGAGCAAGGGAGTGAAGCCACTTGAGAAAGGCAGCTGCCAGATCATGCAATGCCATGATAAGGAGCTTTAATTGTATTCCCAGTCAGAGGAAGCAGTTGGAAGGATTTATATAGGCTGGTTATATGATCTGCTTTTTGTTTTAAATATTTTTAAATGAGTACTTTGGTTGATGTATATAGAATGCATTGAAGAATTAAGAAGATGGAAAAGGGTGGAGTTCAGTTAGGCTGTTACAATAAATCAGGCAAGTGATAATGTTAGCTTAGCCTAGGATTGGAAGAGTAGAGATGGAGAGAAATGAATGGAGTTGGTGGTGATATTTTAGAGTAGAAATGAAAAGGTAGATTGGATGTGATGATGAAAGAAAACATCACTGATGGCTTTGTTTTGAGTACCTGTCTTGTAATAGCATATGTTGAGGTTGTGAGGACTGCAGGAGAAATACTTTTTTGGGATGAAAATGATAAGAATCGGTTCTGTTTTGGTAATATTTAATTTGAAGTGGTGCCTTTAGTTATGTGGACTATTAAGCTAATTAAGTAAACTTAAATTACTGCAAATTTTGAAAGGGAAACATTCGTTTAAAATGAAAAACCAACCCAGATCTTTTTCCCAGGAATTTGAGAAAGTTTATTCATACCTGTACATTCTTCCATTTTTTATTTCAAGTCTTAGGAAAGACAGTCTTGTTGATAATGAATTATGACGATAGGATGTAACCTGCAAATCTAGATAGCTATAAAAAGTTACTTTCTTCAAAGAATATGAAAACTTATACTTTGTTATACTAATATATAATTATTAGTTGATCCTATATTTTCTAAAATAACTATTTTCTAAATAAGATTAAGGTTAAGTTTCTGAGAAATTTATCTTTATAATAACTAGAGATTTACCCTTATAAATTAGTTATTTGAGTATATAATATACTCAAATATTTTTATTTTAATATATCAAAAATATATATTTTAATATATTAAAAATGGTTCTTTTATCAAGTAAGATAGAACTCATTTTGAAGACGATTGATGTTAAGTGATAGATAATTTAAACATTGCTGTCGTGATCCTCAGAAGGATTGGGAATAGCCACATACCCTAGATTAGAGATTTTTACTGTGGGATCCCCCAGTGAACTTTGGTTGGGAGAGGTAGGTCCCTGGACCCCAAAAATTGCTAGAAAAAAGTTACATATATCAGTATTTTTCTGGGGAGATTATTGGCTTCCATCACATATGACTCAAAAGAATTTAAGAACCACAGCCCCAGATAATACATAGAATAAACTTAAATCTTTTTTTGTTAAGTAACAGCATTAGGGGGGGAAAAAAGTGATTTGGGATACTAAGAAAAAAACACAAAATTATGGTATATATAATGATCCCTTTTTGTGTCAGTATCTCATTTGTGAATTTAAAAAAGATAATATTTTATCCTCTAGCGTATGTTTTTGCTTATACAGGTGAATTTGGATGGATTGAGTTTGGGAGGGACAATTAATCTCTGAGTGCTGTGCAAGCATTTATAATGTTTTCTTTCTAAAATTATCAAAGCACATAATCTTTAGCTTGTACAGAATATAAAATTACTGAGATTTGTTAATTACTATATTGAAAGAGTTCTTACAGGCTTTTCTGAAATGAGGCAAGAAACTGTTTTCAGAAAATAGTTGTTCATTACCTCTTAAATACCTGACCTGGATGGTCTCCAGGAATGATTTTCCTTAGTGTTGACAAAGAAATTCAACCTTACTTAGGCAAAACTTCAAGTGATCTTCCTCCTGCCCCCAGCCATAATGTTTATCTCACCAAAACCCTAGAAGAATTTGTTTTATTACCAGTTACATAGTCTATAAATACTCCATGTAGATTTTTGCTGATGTTGCTGTTTTTAGTATTATTTATTATTTTGGCTGAAACATGGAGTGATCAGAAGCCTGGTTTTGATATGCTTCCTTAAATTAATTGCTATTTATTTTACCAGCTGAATAAAAGAGCTATACAAAAATAGTCAGATGACTAGAGGAGTAGTTGAAAGATTTTTTTAAAGCTCCCTCAATCTTTTTGTCTAGGCAATCCTTAGGTGTCACATGGCCCTCTAGTGGAAGGGATGCTCAGCTGGACCGAGGCAACTGCAGGATATTCTCTGGGAGTTGTTACCCAAGGGATTGCTTTTATTCAGGTAATCTTTATAGTTTGGATTAATTAGCTAGTTCTGACAACTTAGGTGGTGGAATTTTAGAATAGGTGAGGTGATATTTTAAAGTAAGTATCTCTATTTGTGGAAGACTTACTAGATTAGCCCATTCTTATTAAATACCATTGATCTTTATATTAAAGAATTGGTTGAGCTTTTTGTTGTTACTGTTGTTTTGTAAGAGTTGTTGCTGTTGGTGGTAGTGGTGTATTTTATTTTGTTGTTTATTTTAGTTTTTAGGGTTTTTTGTACATAAACTACTCCAGACTTGATAAGTAATCATCCCCTTATAAGTAAGGTACCTTAAGGCTCCTTAGTCCTCTATTCTTTTTCATTCAGTCTTGTAAGATAAAATTTCAATGTTTTTTATTTTTTAGAGGTAATTTTGAATGGTCATCTATACATTGTTGAAATTTTGGCAAACATTTTTAATTTCACTTTTCTGTTTAAAGAAGTAGATAGATGGTGGAGGGCATTAAATAGAATGGTGTGTGTCTGGCTAATTTGCAAAAGGAGAAATAAGATTTTAAGTTAGTTAAGGCAAACAGAAGTATAGATCTAGAATTGGGAATGTTTATTTCTTTGTCCTTTAGTTAATTTAATACATTTTAGTCCTATTAAACTTCTTGACATTCTTTTTCTTGAGGTGAAAGGGAGTTTCAAGTTCATAACTGGAATGTCACTATTTTTTTAATCACTTCTTTTGTTCTTTTGGAAATTTCTGGATGGGTGAATGAATTTAAGATATGTCAACAATGCCAATACAATATAGGAGAAGTAGAAGTTTACTTTTCTTTTTCTTCCCTGTTCCTTTCTGAAGACTCTTACCATTTCTGAAATAAAACTGAGAAATTTCTGGCAATTTGGCATTATGGAAAGATGTTTTATAGCAGTAACTATTACTAATGAAATCTTTAAAGAATATGAAATACCTGCTAAATTTAGTGATAGCCTCTGATCCAGCATGTACTAAAATACCTACTTTTTGATTTGCTTTCTAATATGTTGAAATGCAAGCAAAAATAGTATCTATAGAATAAGATGAGAAAACATATTTTTGTACTTTGAATGGGAAAGCATAATAAGAAATATGTGATGATTTAGGTTCATTTAGTCATCAACTTTACCCAGTGTTAAAACAATGTTAAGGGATTAATAGTGCCGTCAATTTATTTTTATGGAAGTTCTTTAAAAGTTAATGATTAAGACATTCTGCTTTTTCTTTTATTTTTAATGTGAATTTCTTCTGCTTATATTATCAGGGTGAATCGGCGCTTGATTTGGCAAAGCAAAGAAAAAATGTATGGATGATCAACCATTTGCAAGAGGCAAGGCAAGCAAAAGGATATGACAATCCATCTTTCCTTAGAAAGCTAAAAGCTGATAAGGTAAACTCATGACTGAAAGATTTTCAATATATTACCTTTTAAGTAAGTTTTAAGTAGGCATGCTTAATTAGCATGAGTATTTACAGCCTTTAATTTTGCCATTTCCCAGTGTAATTTTTAAAATATTAAATGAAGGTAAATAGCAAAGTTTCTCAGGGATCTACTTACTTGGTGGGTGACCTATTTGGGTTGTCTAATAATTAAGAAAGATGGGAATATATGAAATTATTTAAGTCTCCATAGGCTACTAATATAAATTTTAGTTCATTGGTTCAACTGGCTTTTTTTAATGAATAGGTTAAAAATAAATATTTTTCTGGTATATGTTTATTTGTTAGTATTAATAAACTGTGAAACATCTTAGTCCTAATACATATTCTTTTTAAAAGGTAAAAGATTAATACAATCTGAAGAGAAACCAGAGTTTACATATCTTTTTTAACTCCTCATAACTCCAGCTCTAATTAATGTGAGCTTTATTCTCTTTTGTGATATGTTGTATAACTTTTTTTAGAGAGAAAACTTACATTCTTGACTTCTCTATAGAATACTCATTTTAGATCTTCATACACTTTCAGTTTTAAACTATATAACTGTTGGCTCAGTTGCCTAATAATAATAATATGATTTTAAAATTTAGAAAATTTTCCCAAAAGGGGGGTCTAGATTCTGGTAATTTCTTTATATACCTAAATAATTGACAAAATGTCTGCTAACTTGTCAATAATCACAACTCGAGTGGTGTTAAGTCTTCAGTACCATCTTACGTATGTCTTATTCAGGCTGTTCTAGTAGGAATACTAATTGTTTAGAGTTAACGTCGATCTATTATTGAGACAGAAAGACAAGTTTTTGGATAAAGAAAAACAACTTGAAAGCAGTGCCTGATTTATTCATTGGTGTTCAGATTCCCTTAATGAGATGAAAAGTCCCCTGGTCCATTACTTAGACATCAGAAGAATTAGACTGATAGTTTATGAACTTTGTATAAAGTTTGTATACACTTTGATAGTGTATAAACTTCGTAACCCCATAGCTGAGAATAGTGAACAGTTTTTACATGTCATGTTAACTCTTTTATTTAAATATTAGATATGATACAGAAAATGGTTTATTTATTGTGATCTTGCTCTGTTCTCTGGGATTTAGAGCAGTTTTGCTCAACAGGGTGAAAAATAGCTGATGATAATTAGGCTAGTAATAAAAATATTTTGTGTTACTTTGGAAAATCCCATAACTTTTATGCTTTCATTTTGTTGAATGTAAATGTTCTCATCTTTTTTATATATAGTCAAATGAAAATGATTTGTAAATTCTAGGTACTGCATAGAATTGTAAATATGTAAAGTTACTTATAACATTAATAAATCAGGTTTATGTGTTTGGGTTTTTGTTTTTTTTTTTTT
>VBSM01003169.1:576094-627937 GCA_008086735.1 Cheirogaleus medius
AAAAAAAAAAAAAAAAAAGAAAGAAAAGAAAAATTTAAATCATGAACCCTGAACATGATATGATTTGCTAGCCTATGAAATGTGTACTGTATTTAAAACTAAACAAGAAAATAATGACATGTAGGACTCAATAGTATTATATTTTTTAAAAAGTCATTTTCAAGGGGGAAAACATATTTTTGAATAGTACTAGTAGACAGGGAGAGAATCTTGATTTTAGAAAACTATTTTGAGAGCTCCTAGATTTTTAAAGTTAAAAATTTTTAAATAGGCAGATTATGGTTAAATAATTCTTAACTGCTTCATAATAAGTTGGAGAGAAATCTCTAAATTAGTGTTTCTCAACATTCTGAAAACCATGATCCCATTTGTTAATGATGGAAATCTCATATATCCTCCTTTTTAATTTTGTTTATTGGTTATGTGAAAATAAATCTGGGAAGATGGAGTAGATGTACTTTTCCCTATTCCTTCTGCTAAGAACTAAAAACCCTGGATGATATATACATTAATACAAAATTCTGAAAGATGGAGAGAAGAAGGCAGAGTCACTAGGGAACTCAGCACTTGAAGAATGACAGGGCAGTGAGTTCCCTGGGTTTTCTTTTTGGCTCATATATCCTAGACAAGGAGCTGACACAGGTGGTAACTTAGAATCACAAACAGATGCAGACAAAAAAGATTCAAACAAAAGCCAAAGCACCACAGAAGAGGCAGCCTAGCAAGACATAAAACTTTTAGGAAATAACTGCTTTGCTATAGCCAAACACTACAGAAAAAAATATGGCCCACCCTAACTCATAGCCACAAAAGCCCATTGGTGAGCCTAGACTTCTCTCCTTGCCATGTTTTAATGAGGTGCCCCAGCTTGTCTTCTGGGGTGGTATCAGAGAAGGCTGAGTAGGGAGTTGGGACTTTCTGCCTCATTAGCTGTTAATGAGGTCCTAACCCCTCCCCCATTTTTGCATATCATTAGATACCACATGGGGAAAAGTAATGAGACACTCCTACCCTTCCCAGCCAAAGAAGTATCAGAAGAGGTATGAGAGCTGGAGGTCCCACCCTTGCCAAGCAATAAAGAGGAGCCCCCTACTCAGGTGGAGGCTAAATGGGGGATCCTAGACTTCTATCCCACCTGGCATCCTTCCCCCACACCAAGGTGTATCAGAAGAATCCGTCTAAAAGAGAAGGTTTCAGATAAGATCCAGAGCCTCATAACGACCAGAATGTTCAGGTTTCAATTGAACATCACTTGTCATACCAAGACCCAAGAAGATGTGAGACAGAATGAAAAGAGAATCAATAGATACCGATGTCATGGTGACAAAGATATTAGAATTATTTGACAAAAAAGATTTTAAAGCAGCCATCATAAAAAGGCTTCAATGACTAATTATGAACATGCTTGAAACAAATGAAAAACAGAGTCTAAGCAAAGAAACAGAAATACAGAACTAGAATATAAAGAAGAACCAAATGGAAATTTTAAAACTGAAAAATATGATAGCCACAATAAACTGATTGGATGGGCTCAGCAGCAGAATAGAGAGGACAGAGGAAAGAATCAGTGACCTTGAAGATAGAAAAATAAAAATTGCCCATTTTGAACAACAAAAGGAAATAGAATAGAAAAAATACAAACAGAGCCTCAAAGATTGGTGGTTATGACAGAAGACCTAAGATCTAACGTTGATGTGATTGGGAGTCCTGGAAGATCAGTAGAAAGAGGATGAGTCTGACAAAGGACTCAAAGATACAGTGGCTGAAAAAAAAATCCCCAAATTTGGCAAAATACAAGCCTACAGATGAATGAATCATAGATCAGATATGGTGGCTCACACTTGTAATCAAAAAAATTTTTGATCTCATAACCAATAATGGAGAAGCAATTCAAATGACAGCATATTTCTCATCAGAAACCATACAGGCTAGAAGGAAGTGGTACATTTTTCAAGTGCTGAAAGAAAAGAGCTGTCAACTCAGAATCCTATGTCCAGTGAAAATATCATTTAGGGATGAAGGGGAAATCAAAACGTTCTCAAATCAAGGAAAACTAAGAGAATTTGTCACCAGCAAACATGTCTTAAAGAATGGCTAATCAGAGTTCTCTAAACAGAAAAGAAATGATAAAAGAAGAAATCTTGAAACATAATAACCCAGTAAGCAAAATTATAGGTGAATATAATAGACTTTCCTTCATTTCTTGTGTCTTCTAAATTATGCTTGACAGTTGAAGCAAAAATTATAGTATTGTCTGATGTGGCTCTAAATGTATGTAGGGAACATATTTGATACAGTTATAAATAGGGCAAGATAGAAGGAAATAAAGCGAGGTAAGTTTCCCCTACTTCACTTAAAACAAAGAGAACAGACAGAAAATAAAAAATAAAATTGCAAACTTAAACCATAACACATCATTTATTACATTAAATATAAATGGTTTAAATATACCACTTAAAAGACAGATGTTGGCAGTGTGGATTATAAAGTATTTCCCAGATATGCTGTCTATAATAAACACACTTCACATATAATGATATAGGCAAGTTGAAAATAACAGAATAGGAAACAGTATCAAAACTAGGCAAAGGCAGTACCAAAAAAGAAAACTATAGATCAATATTCCTCATGGATATAGACTCAAAAATCCTTAACAAAATATTAGCAAATAGAATTCAGCAATTCAGTAGTTTCCCCTCATCTGTGGGGGATATGTTTCAAGACCTTTATTGGATGCCTGAAGCTGTGGTTAGTACCAAACCCTATATATACTATTTTATCCTATACATACATACCTATGATGAAGTTTAATTTATAAATTAGGCATAGTAAGAGATTAACAACAATAATAAAATAGAACAATTGTAACAATATGTTGTAATAAAAGTTGTGTGAATGTGGTTGGTTTCTCATAATATTGTATTGTATTCACCTATTTTTAGACCATGGTTGACCATGAGTAACTGAAAGTGTGGAAAGTGAAACCACAGACATGAGAGAGGGAGACTACTGTATATTAAAAGTTTTATACTATGACCAAGTAGGGTTTATTCCAGGGATGCAAGCCCAGTTTAATATTTAAATATTGGTTAATGTAATCTGCTATATTAACAGATTAAAGAAGAAAAATCTCATGATTATATCAATCAGTACAGAAAAGTGTTTAATAGAGATCAATATCTACTCATGGTAAAAACTCTCAGAAAAATAGAAATAGAAGAGAGCTTCCTCATCTTTATAAAGAACCTTTATAAAACTTAAAACTAACATATATAAGACTGAATGCTTTCCTCTTAGATCAGGAACAAGGATATTCCTCATTCCTACTCTTATTTACCACAGTGATGGAAGTTTTACCAAGTATAATAAAGCAATAAAAGAAAATTAAAAGGCAGATAGCTCAGAAAGGGAAAAAATAAAAGTGTCCCTGTTTGTAGTTGACATGATCGTCTACGTAGAAAACCCCAAGGAATCTACAAAGAAAACCTCCTAGAACTAATAAATGAGTTCAGCAAGGTTACAGGATATAAGATAAGTGTACAAAAAATCTATTTTAATTCAGTATATTTGCTATAAACATGTGGACATTGAAATTAAGAATACATTCTCAATTAGAATGTCTCAAAAAATTGAAATACTTAAGTAAATCTAACCAAAAATATAGTGTACTTTTATACTGAAAACAAAAAGTGCTGATGAAAGAAATCAAAGATAATTTGATTAAATGAAGAAGCATACTGCATTTATGAATTGGAAGACTCAACATGGTAAATATGTCAGTTATCTCCAAATTGATGTATAGATTTAATGTAATTCTTATCAAAATTCCAGCAGGAGATTTTGTATATTTTAACCAAGATTATTATAAAATTTATATGGAAAGGCAATTGGCCTAGAATATATAAAACAATTGTGAAAAAAATTACATAATTTCTAGACGTGTTATAAAGCTGCCGTAATCAAGACATGTGATATTGCTAGAGGGATACTCATAAATCAGTGGAACAGAAAAGAACCCAGAAATAGAACCACACAGATGACCACTGACTTTTGACAGAAATGCTGTAAGCAATTTAGTGGAAGAAAGATAGCCTTCGCAACCAGTGGTTCTGGAGCATTATCCATAGGCAAAAAATAAACTTCTACTTAAACCTTATACCCTATATGAAAATTGATTCAAAATGGTTAACAGACTTCGATGTAAGATGTAAAACTATAACACTTCAGAAAAAATCAGCAGGATCTAGGGCTAGGCAATGAGTTATTAAACTTGCCATAAAAAGGAAAAATTGACAAACCAGACTTCATTAAAATCTAAAACTTTTGCTCTGTGAAAGACTGTTAATAGAATGAACAGACAAGGTGTAGACTGAGAGACAATTATTTGCAAACCATATATCCAACAAAAGACTAGTATCCAGAATATTTAAAGAACTCGCAAAACTCAACAGTGAAAAATCAAGCAGTTCAATTAGAAAATGGGCTAAAGACATGAAGAGATAGTTTCACCAAACAAGGCATACAACTGGAAGATAAGCACATGAAAAGCTGTTCAACATCATTAGACAATAGGGACATGCAAATTAAAACCATAGTGATTTACCTATCATAATGACTAAAACAAAAAGTTGTGACAACACCAAATGCTAATAAGGATACACAGAAACTGGATTAGTCAGTCATTGCTGGTGGGAATGTAAAATACAGCATCCTGGAGAACAGTTTGGCATTTTTTTAAAAAAAAAAACTCTAAACATGCTATTACCATTCAACCCAGAAATTGCATTCTTAGACGTTTATCCCAGAGAAATGAAAACTTATCTTAGCTCAAAAACTTACACACTAATGTTTATAGCAACTTTGTTTATAATAGTCCCAAACTGGAAACAATGTTGATGTCTTTCAGTGGATGACTGATTAAACAAACTGAAGTACATCTATACCATGGAATACTTATCAGCAATAAAAAGCAATAAACTAATGATAGATGCCATAAACTTGGAACAATCTCCAGAGAATTATGTTAAGTAAGAAAGCCAATTCCATGGGTTATATACTGTATGATTCCATTTATATAAAATTCTTGAAATTACAGAAATAGAAAACCCAGATTAGTGGTTGTTAAGGGTTGAGGGATTGGGAATAGAAGGAAAGTTGGCTACATAAGGGTAACATGAAGAATCCTTTTAATAATGGAAATATTCTGTATCTTGACTGTATCAATATCAGCATTCTGGTTGTGATATCATACTACTATTTTGCAAGATGTTACCATTGAGGGAACTTAGACGAAGGGTACTCTGGATCTGTCCATATTATTTATTACAGCTGTGTAAATCTATAATTATTTCAAAATAAAAAGTTTAATTAAAAAATAGGTTTACAAATGGTAGAATCTAGGTGGTGGATGTGTAGGTATTCACTACTAAAATTCTTATAAATGTATTACATAGTTGAAATTTTCCATAATGTAGGAGAAAATAGCTTTATCTTTATAGTAGTGTATCACCATTACATCTTTACAGTATCATCTTATGTATGTTAAATGACAGTACGAAAAAAATTTAAAAAATAAATCTGACCCAGAAATCCTACACATAGTGGTTGTTAAGGGTTGAGGGATTGGGAATAGAATACCTACACATAGGTATTATCCAAGTGAAACTTATGTTCACACAAAAACCTATATGGAAATGATCATAATGGCTTTATTCATAATCACCAAAACCTGGAAACAACCTTAATTTGTTAGATAAACAAACTGTGGTACATCTATGCAATGGAATACTAATCATTAAAAAAGGAACAAATTGCTGATACATAAAACAGCATAGATGAATGTCAAATGCATTCTATAAGTGAAAGAACCCAGACTTAAAAGGCTGTATTTTTTATGATTCCATTTATATGGCATTCCTGCAAAGAAAAAGTTTTAAGGACAGAAATCTGATTAGTAGTTACCTGGGACTGGGACTCTAAGGCACTGGGGAATTTAGGGGCTTGACAGAACTGTTCTATATCTTGATTTTGGTGCTAGTTATATCACTGTATATGTTAGTCAAAATTTAGAGAACTGTACACAGGAAAGGGTAGATTTTACCTGTATACAAATTAAATATATTTTTTAATTTTTAATATTTTAAATTTTTAAAAATTAAAAGGTGTGGCCAGTGCTGAGGGAGAACAAATATCCTGACTGAAAACAAGCCAAATTAAAGATAATTTTAGAAAATGCTTTTTCAAATGACACTATGTCTGCCTTTTCTCCCTCTATACCCCATACATTCTCTCCTCTGAGCTATAAATTTTCTCTAATGTTTTAATATAAAGTTCACAGATGGTAGGAAAAAATTGGATTAGTTATTTTACTGTGGCATAAAATTAAACTCTGAAATTGATGTTTAATCATTAGTGTAAGTTAAAATTACACATTTAGTTTAGAAAATGAATTACAATGACCAAGTTGGGAAAGACATGGTCATTTATATGAAAAAATATTTATTTTACTGGAAGCCAACAGTTAGAAAGGGGTGTTAAAAGTCTATAATATAATCTTAGCCTTGAGAAAGATAAATGTTCAATGAAGAAAGCAATATTTATACTCTGAGCTTTATCGGATCTCAGCTGGAATATTTTACATAGTTTTGTCGCCTAAGGTAACTCAAGAGAGACTTGATAGCTGCTTATAAGTTTGTGAAGGGCTTACTTTCTTTTACTGTTAAAAAAAATTGTGATAGATGTTACAAGGACGCATATAGGTTTTACACCTACAAGTGTGGACTTTCTAGAGAAATGAAATGGAAGTACCTCTGGAGTATTGAGCATTCTGTCTTGATACGTGTTCAGAAGTACATATCTTCACTGTATGGATTTTAGAAGCCTGTAGATTGTTTGATTTTATTCTTTATCTCATTTTAAGATTTTAATATACTGTTTATAATTTGAAATGTCTTCTCCAGACTAAGCATCCTCAGGTTTCCTTATCTGACATTGTTCTTACTCCTTCAGTCGTTCTGATTGTCCTTGTCTCTTTAATTATCAATCTTCCTGTTAAAATGGGCTGGTATTTGTCATGAACTGTTTTCTAGCCAGTCCATGTGTTAGCAGGTAGTCTGCTGTCTTTTATATTTGACCTATAACTTCTATTTTCATTTTCGACAATTTTAACAAAGATCTTTTAAATTGTTTAGTGCCTGTCTCCAGAAGACAGACACCAGTACGTTGTATATGGTACAAATTTGCACATAGTAGGCAAATTTGAATAAATGAATTTTTACCCCTTGGTGCATGCCTTCACAAAGGTAACAGTGGTTCAGACTGAAGTTACTTGAAACATGAAAGTTTTCTAATTGTTTGTTTCTGTACAGGAATTTCGGCAGAAAGTAATGCTAGGAACTCCTTTCCTAGTTATTTGGCTGGTTGGGTTTATAGCAGACCTAAATATTGATTCTTGGCTCATTAAAGGGCTAATGTATGGTGGCGTTTGGGCTACAGTACAATTTCTTTCAAAGTAAGTGTGTTGTTTTTAACTACATCTTTAACTGTATATGAAAATCTAATTTGTACCCTGCTGTATAAAATTAATGTTTCGTATGTTTAGAATGCTGCCTTTATGTAGTATGTTTGATCTTAATTTATTGTTTAAAGAATTTTGAGAAGTTCATATGTGAAATCCTTTAGATTTTTTTTAACATTGGTATTAAAATGATTCTAAAGGTTCTTTAATGACAAAAGTCTAACATATAAATTTTAAGGCTAAAATACAGTTTTAGAAATATTTGAAGTATTTCAGTAGAAGTAAACTTGAGTCTGTTGAACTCTAAATGTAAAATACAGATTGTTTGCTTCTAGATATTTTTAATACTTAATCTCACCTTTCTATTGCAATTATATTTCTTTGGTCATAGGCAGAGAGCAAAAAAGGTTTGATTTTAGTAACAGGGTAAAGTCTGAGCATGATTATGAAGTAGGCTTAGTTGTTTGTGTTTTTTTTTTTGAGACAGGGTCTCACTTTTTGGAAACAGGGTGTTTGTTTGTTTATTTATTATTTTGTTGAGATGGGGGGCTTAGTTTTAAAAATTCTTTCCTTCATCTTTTTTCTTTAAACATTATGACTATTCATTCCCTTTTCCTCTTGTCCTTACATTGCCCTAAAGTTGCCCCAGCTAGCAAACCTAGGCAGATGTCTACAATCCAGAGCGTCCCATCTAATTTCCATTCTTTTAGTATCCTTTTTTCACCTAAATTTTATTAAAACATTCTGAAAATAATTTACACAGAGATGAGAAATGATGAGTAATGTGCCAATATGTTAACTCACAAGAAGGGGCTTCATTCTAGTTAATCTCCATTGTTGTATTTCTAGGAGCTCTAAGAGAGATTATCAACAGGAAGTCACTAAGACTTCTTAGTATACATGGATAGTTGATTCTGTTTATGTTTAATAAAACTTACTAGTGTTTATTTTTTTCTGAATTTTAAGTATCATAAACACAAACCTTCAATTTTACTAAATTAGCCACTTCATTATATTTGAAAAGATGTGCCCCAACTTTATCTGTAGTGTGTAGGTAAGGAGAAATAATGATGAAGCAGAAGAAAACCTGAGGATTGTGTTTGTACTTATTTGTATTCAAATTATAACACATCTTTGGTGAATAGTAGGCTGGATGATAGTTACTGTATATACTAAAGTGAATTATTGACTTAAGAGAATAGGAGTACATTGAAATTCTGAGGTCAAAGAGTGTATATGAAGTATATTTTTAATTCTTGGAGAATTAAAAGGAACTTCAAAAGCTTGCTGAATCATTCAGCTATAAACTCATTTATTATTGATCACTATGAAAACTCTCAGTATTTAAGCATCTTGAACTCTGGAATCTGGTTAAATCAGTGCTTACTATACAGAATGTGTGTAATTTTCATTTAAATATTCATTTTTACAATGAAGTATAGGGCTCATAATTTATAAAACTTTTGTTTTGCAGATCCTTTTTTGATCATTCAATGCATAGTGCATTGCCCCTTGGAATATATTTGGCAACCAAATTCTGGATGTATGTGACGTGGTTCTTCTGGTTTTGGAATGATATCCTTTGGTTATAAAGATGATACCTAAACAAATTTTGCTTGTTATTTAAACAAACATTTAATAATAATTTGACATTAGGACTGAACTACTCATGATTTGCTATATTACAACAATATTCCTAGAAAAATGAGTGAACTAATATAAATGTTTCATTTAAAGGGTTGTTTTGAAAGCTGCTTTTAATAATGTAAATAATAATAGTTACCACTTACTAAGTATTTAAAAAGTACTTTGTAAAGTACTCATTTAATCTACATCCCTTAAATTAGTATTGTTATTTCCTTCTTATAGATGAGAATATTTAGGCTTAAGGACCCCTAGGTCACTTAGCTATTCTCTGATAAGGATGGTACTGAAACATGTATTTGTCTAACTGTAAACATATCCTAACTGTAGTTTTTAAATTTTAGTATCAAATTATTTTTTCTAAACATTTTCTTAATGTCATAACTTACTTTGTTGTAATAGGTAAGAGTTTATATTCTCTTAAAAGTATTTCGTCTCTTTTGCTTCCTGAAAAGCATATAATGCTATATCTCCAAACATTTGCTGACTCTAGCAAATTATGAGTGTAGTATACTTTTTAAAAGTAATGTAATTTGAAATTGTGTGTACATGTGTGCATATCAGAGAAATAAAGCCAATATCAATTTTGATCTTTTCACACAGAAAAATTTCAGTCAAGACAGACCAATTTATTATAATAAAGGCACATGTTTCGTGAATGTCTGATAATTAAATCTTTCAAAACATTACTATAAAAAGTATATAAGAAATGTTTTGAATGGTATATAATTTTTGGTGACTTGTAACTGTCTATAAACAGTTTTAGTCAGTACCTTGTTTCAGTTCACAGCCTTACATATTATAATATTTTTATTAAGTGGCCTTGTGTTTTAGTTGAAAAACAAAATGCACTTATTTTATTTTTGATACTTGAAGCACAGAATAATAAATACATTTATAATTTTCATATTTTTATTGCATTCAATTACCTTCAGAAAGTATAGTACTTTTATTAATATTTTCTTAGTGACAGTATCAGTTCTTCCTCATGCCAGTTTTCACTAGTTAATTCTGGCCTTGTATTATACTTTGGCATAAAAATTATTCCTCAAAGATATATTAAACATTAGAATTGCCATATTGGAACATTTAGTGAGTAAAAGAGATCTGCTTGTTTTCATTACCTCATCTATTTTAAACTTGTAAAAAGCACTGACCTTTGAAATGACTTTAGTATTCCAGACATATTTTGTAACCTTGCGTTTCCTAAATTGGACATTAAAATTTGTGTTCAAGGGAAAAAAGTAAGATTCACATCTCTAAATAATTTTAACCTGTTGTTGTACTCCTAATATGTGGGTAAGTGCTGCGAAGCAGGAAATTTAGTAAATTAGTAAATTATGAATAACTTAATAATGAAAACTTAATGCTAGAGAGTATTATATAGTATAATTTGAATTTTTTTCTTTTTTTCCCATTTATGTGGAGATAATATACAATAGCTGTGCAAGTTTCCAAAGCAGGGGAATTGTGAATATGAGAGAGAGATTTTGAAGGGAAGGCCAGAACAATCAAGTCTATTTAACTTGCCTTATTTGAAGAATTCTGCTTTTAAAATGGATTGGCATATATTTCATTTTTTAAATTCATTGAGTGAATTGCATTTGTTAATTTAATTTTTCAAATAAAAATTGTAGTATGAGAATGCCAACCTTTATACTTATCTGTAAAAGAGGGATGATGGTAGTACTGTCTCATAGAGTTCTTGAGAAGATGAACACCTGAGGACACATGACATGTAAAAAGTGTTAAATAAGTGCATGTTATTTATGCATGACTTTAAAAATATAATTTAGTTTATAGATATGCTGTTGATTTGTGTACATTAATTTTTGCAACCTGAAACTTTACTGAATTTATCAATTCTATAAGCCTTTTGGTGGAGTTTTTAGGGTTTTCTAGGTGTAAGATCATATTGTCAACAAGCAGGGATAGCTTGGCCCCTTCTTTCCCAATTTGGATGGCCTTTTTTTCTTTCTCTTACCTGATTGCTCTGGCTAGGACTTCAGTACTATGCTGAATAGAAGTGGTGACAGTGGGCATTCTTGTCTTGTTCTAGTTCTTAGGAGGAATGCTTTCAACTTTTCCTTGTTCAGTATGATGTTGGCCATGAGTTTGTAATATATGGCTTTTATAATTTTGAGGGATGTTCCTGCTGTGCCTAGTTTGTTGAGGGTTTTTATCCTGAAGGGGTGCCCAATTTTATTGAATGCTTTTTCTGCATCATCATATGGTCTTACTTTTTACTTCTGTATGTGGTAAATCACATTTATTAAATTGTGTATGTATATTGAACCATCCTTGCATCCCTCAGATGAATCCCACTTGATCATGGTAGATTATCTTTTTGATGTGCTGTTGAATTTGGTTTGCTAGTGTTTTGTTGAAGATTTTTGCATCTATGTTCATAAGCGATATTCGTCTGTAGGTTTCTTTTTTTGTTGTGTCATTTCCTGGCTTTGGTATCAAGGTGATACTGACTTCATAGGATGAGTTAGGGAGGATTTTCCCCTTCTCTATGTGGAACAGTTCAGTAGAATGGGTACCAGTTCTTCTTTGTAGGTGTGGTGGTGGAATTTGGCTGTGAATCCATCTGGTCCAGGGCTTTTTTTTTTTTTTTTTTTTTTTTTTTATTGGGAGCATTTTTTATTAAGGTTTCAATCTCATTACTTGTTATTCATCTGTTCAGGGTTTCTATTTGTTCGTGATTCAAACTTGGAAGATTGTGTGTTCTTAAAAATTTATCCATTTCCTCTAAATTTTCTAGCTTGTGTGCAGAGAAATTTTCATAGTATTCATGGATGATATTTTGTATTTTTGTGGTATCAGTTGTAATATCTCATTTTTCATTTCTGATTGAGCTTATTTGGGTCCTTTTCTATTTCTGGTTAATCTAGCTAGAGGTATATTGATTTTGTTTATCATTTCAAAGAACCAACTTTTTGTTTTGTTGATTCTTTGTTCTTTTTTTGGTTTCAAATTTGTTTAGTTCTGCTCTGAGATTTGTTATTTCTTCTGCTAGCTTTGGATTTGGTTCATTCTTCTTTTTATAGTTCTGGAGGTGTCAGTTTAGATTGTTAATTTGTGATCTTTCTGTCTTTTTGATGTAAACAGTTAAGGCAATGAACTTCCCTGTCAACACTCTCCCCATACACCTTATATTTATTCAGTGCTTTTTGGTTTATAGTTTCTTCAGTTATTTTACTTGGTTCTCAGAATAGTTCTTTGAGATTAAAAAAAAAACCCACACAAATCTTAATGTTATTTTCTAACTGATGGAAAGATTGAGGCTCAGAGAAGATGTATATTTTGCTCAGAGTCACAGAGGTAGGTGTTAATAATTACCAAGAGTTTGTTGTAGGCCCCAGCTTTCTGACTTGATTCAGTGTATCTTCAGATGTCCTTATATTCTGCATGTAATTTTAAGTTTGTAAAACATCCTGGAAATCAATTTGGCAACCCATAGAAAGAACTTTAAAAATATTCTTGATCTCTTAATCATATATAAATAATCATATGACCAAAGATTTATTTGTAAAAAATGGACACAATCTGAATATCCAACCTAAGTAGGGGGATAGTTTTATCAGTTATACTATATATATAATGGTATTAAATAACCACTAAAATGGTTTTCTAAGACTTAATAATATAGGCTCATATATAAGATAGTATGAATTAAAAAATACTAAATTATATTTACAGAGTGGTTCTAATTTTAAAATGCACAAAAGAAAAGAGCTAGAAATGAATATGTATAATTTTAGCAGTGGTTATCTCTGGGTATTGGACTAATGAATGATTTTGCTTCTTATCTATTTATTTGAAAATATTTTTTCACTGGCCACGTTTCTTTTGTAATAATTAAACAACTCTAGAATCCACTGACATAGCCAGTATAGTCAGTGGTTTATTGCAGCAGTCCCCAACCTTTTTAATACCAGGGACCAATTTCATGGAAGACAATTTTTCCATGGTGGGGGGATGGTTTCGGGATGATTCAAGCACATTACATTTATTGTGCGGTCAAACCTCTCTGCTAATGATAATCTGTATTTGCAGCTGCTCCCCAGCGCTAGCATCACTGCCTCAGCTCCACCTCAGATCATCAGGCATTAGATTCTCATAAGGAGTGCGCAACCTAGATCCTTCACATGTGTAGTTTACAGTAGAGTTTGCACTACTATGAGAATCTAATGCTGCTGTCAATCTGACAGGAGACAGAGCATATGCAGTGATGTGAGTGATGGGAAGCGGCTATAAATACAGATGAAGCTTTGCTCACTAGCCTCCGCTCACCTCCTGCTGTGCACCCAGTTCCTAACAGGCCATGGACCAGTACCAGTCTGTGGCCCAGGGATTGGTGACTACAGTTTTGTTGTGTGGGTACCACTTTTGAAATGTTGATAGTAGGTTATTAGGAATTTTATATTGAAAATGTTATTTTTCAACCTGATTTTAAGATAAATTACGCTTCTCTAAACCCAAAAAAGATGTGAATAATGTCTAGAATCTGGGGTGATTACATATATAAAAATCAAGAATGTGCAGAATTATCAATTTTCCATTCTCCTATGCATTTTCCTTTTATGCATTTTCCCCTGTAGGTTACTTGTCAGACTTCTCCAATTTTCTGTGTGTCTCTTCCAGTTTCCTTTTAATACCCTCAGCTTTTTAATACTTATTTTCAGATATCCAATCATCACCTTTCATGAATTCCAACAATATTGCTATAAATATTTATATATCTTTTTTCATGCACACATTAAAGATCATTAAAGGTATTCTCTTATTTACATTCTTAATCATGTGCATTTGACTACTGTAAATGAATGATGTGAGGCGAGGGATCAGTATCTTCCTTTTTCCCTATTGGAGAGCTCATTGTTCCAGCATACCTTTTCTTCACTCAGTTGCATTCTCAACTTTGATATTTATCAAGTTTCCTAGATACTTTATTCAATTTATTGATCTGTCTACCTGTACTCGTACTGTAGAAGCTTATTACTATAGCTTTGTTCTTAAATTATGATATCTGGGAATGGCAGTTTTCCTAAGTTTTTATTTTTCAGAGAAGTCTTAGCTTTTTTTTCAGCCTTTTGCTCTTCCATTTAAATTTTTTAGAATCAGCTCTTTAAGTTCTGAAAAAGCCTAATGCAGTTTTGATTGAAATTCTATTTAAACTGTAGATTGATTTAGAGAAAGTGACTACTTTTTGATACATAGACCTTTGTTTTTTTAATCAAGTCATATAATTTTTTTTTTATTAAAAAAAATTTTTTTTGAAATAAGGTCTCATTCTGTTGCCTGGGCTAGAGTACAGTGGCATCATCATAGCTCACTACAACTTCAAACTCCTGGGCTCAGGTGATCCTCCTGCCTCAGTCTCCCAAGTAGTTGGGACTACAGGTGTGTGCCACCACACCCAATTATTTAAAAAATTTTTTGTAGAGATGGGGTCTTGCTATGTTGTTCACCTGGTCTTGAATCCTGGCCTCAGGCAGTCCGCCCCACCTTGGCCTCCAAAAGTGTTGGGATTTCAGGTATGAGCCACCATGCCCAGCCTAAGTCATGTAATTTCTTCTGTAGAAGTCTATTCCACTTGTTAGATTTATTTCTAAGAATTGAAATTTTTTCCTATTATGAATTTTGTCTTTTTAAAATTTTAATTGGGTCTGGTATATAGAAATGTATTAATAGTTGACTTTTGTATATTGATTATTTTCAGCAACCTTGCTAAAGTCTCTTATTATTTCAAATAATTTGAGGTCTTTGGATTTATGACATGAATAATCATCATGTATAAATAATGAATTTTTGGTTTTCTTTCTGTGTTCCATCACTTTATATTATTTAATTCCTTTACTGATCTTACTGCATTAGCTAGATATCAGTACACTATGGAATAGACACAGAATAGGTATCCTTCTTTTGTTCCTGATTTTAAAAGGAATTCCACCATTGAGTGTGATATTTATTTGGATATTATAGGTAACCTCCCTTCCTGTCTCCCCCTCCCCATTTTTTTGGCCTTTTGTGAGCTGTATATGGTATTTTCTTTAATCTTTTAATATTTAATAATAATAGATTTTTCTAATGTTGAACCACTTATACATATCTGGAGTAAACATACTCGAGCATAATGTCTTTCTATACACTGCTGGATTAAATTTTTTGCTAGTTTTATATATTACATTTCTAAATTAGATTTCTTATAATTTTTTTAATGTCTTTGTTATGTTTTGATACCAGCATGATATCAGCCTCATAAAATAGGTAGAGAATTGTTCTCCTTTTTATATTCTTTAAAAAGGTTTGGGTTGAAATTATTGATTTCTTAAAAGTTTATTAGACTTTGTAAAACCATTTTAGCTTGGGGTTTGCTTTGCATGAAGTGGTTTTTTTTAACTACTACTCAAGTTCTTTGTTATTTACAGGTTAATTTTATAATTTGTTGAAGAATTTTATAATATATGGGTTATTTGACTCAACTTTATACTTATATTTTAGGGATTTGTCCATCTCTTCTGTTTTCAAGTGTGCTACATTTTCTCTGTTTTTTAAGCTCAGACGCCATGTCTCTTTTCTCATTCCTTAATTAGGGCTGTCCATTTTTTAGTTAATCTATTTTATTAGGTTTTTCAGAGATACAACTTTAGGTTAACTCCTTTGTATTTATTTTCACTTTCAGTAATTTTTATTTCCTTTTGTGTACTTGTTCAGTTTTTTTCTTTAACATCTTAATTTAATCCTTTAGTTTTCATTGAGATTCAAAAGTAACACTTTAGAAACATTTAAGGTTAAAAAGTAACACTTTATGTACTATTTTAGCTTAATTTTATACATAAAATCAGGCTTATTAATTGGGTTGCTAAAGTGAGTATATCTTTACTAAATTTTTACCCATCATTTTTAGTATCAATTTTTAGTATCATTTATTGAGAGAGTTGTGTTAAAATCTCCCACTGTGTCAGTTTCTTTTTGTGGTTCGGTTTTTGTTTTACATATTTTGGAGTTACCTTGTTAAGTGCATACAGGTTTAGAATTATTTCTTTCTAATGAATTGAATTTTGTATCAATATGTAGTGATCAAAAGTAAAAAGCATCAACAATGAATATTTTATTTTAGTTAGTATTTGCTTTAAACCTTACTGTGACGTTAAATTTTAGAAATGTCTCTTGTAAACAACATATTGCATATAGGGATAGAGAAATCTCAAAGAGTGGACATGAAATTTCTGAACTAGTTTACCCCTAGATTTGTGCTTATTTGTTGTGTCAGTTCTCCAAGGGGTTCTCTTACACTACTAGCAGCTCAGCAACACATTTTAAAAGATACTAAAAAAAAAAAAATTTACTGAGAAGGACATTCTTTATCGTTGAGATTGAAAAACAACCAGCATATTTCAGAGGATGTTAATCATTGTCCTTCAGATTTTCTTACTATATAGTATGTCTTTTCAGTATGCGGTATGTAAAATGGAGGTTTTATTTGTATATTGTGTATGTAATAGGCGAAAATGGAGGTTTTCCTTCATTTTTTCCTGAAATTTTTCTGTATTCTTTTCTGTTTCCTACTTCAGGGATAAAATTATGCATATGTTGAATTATCTTTGACTATCATCTGTGTTCATACTGCTGTATCTAATTATTGTTTTGTCCTTTTCCTCATTTACTGTGATTGTCATCATCTTTTTATGTTCCTTGTATTTATCTTTATAAATTTTTAGTTCATTTATTATGTAATGATTTTGTTTGGTCTGTGTTTTCTTATTTATGGAATTACATGTGGTTCTAATTATTATATCACCTTATCTCTTAAAAGACTCATTTTAATTGAATTGTGAAACATTTTTGGTTAATTTGCCTTCGTCCTTAGGTTTTCAGACTGGGTTCTTTGCTTTGTGAATGTTGTGTACCTTTTTTCTCATTTGATTTTTTTTTTTAAGTATGCTTGCATAGTTGTTATGCCATTTCTTTTCATCTTTCATCATGTTCACGATTAACTTGGGCAAATTTATTCAGACTTTTTTGTTTTCTCTGGTGTACTGTAGAATAATTCTTGAAGTTTTTCTTGTCCTCTATGGTGCCAGGATATCTCTTCGGTGCTACAGTTTGGCTAAATTTCCATCCATTTTTCTGTAGACTGAGGAAAAAAAAGAGCTAAGTTATAAGTTCTTGCTCAGGAACCTGGGTTTAGCTGTCTTTTAAGATCTTGTTAAAAGTTCTGCCTGAGGTTCCATTCTAACTAGCCTTAGAGATAGCATGATGTTGAAATTATCCCCCATCAACCACCCCCTCAATTTAAATTAAGTTACCTGATTAATGACAAGCCTTGGTATGTCTTTGATACTTAGTGGAAGCCATGCAATGGTATTCAGGGACTTATGTTTCTCAAGGGATTTTTTTGACTTGTTAAAGTTATCTACTCACCATTTCAATTTTTTTCCTCTGGTTGAGTGGGGCCAAGAAGTGAGAGTGTGTATTAATTAGTTAACTGAGGCTGCCATAACAATATACCAGTGGTTTAAACAACAGAGATTTATTTTCCCACAGTTCTGCAGGTGCTTGCTTGAGATCAGGGTGCCAGCATGGTTGGGTTCTAGTGAGGGCTTTCTTTGTAGCTTACAGATGACTGTCTTCTTGCTGCGTCTTCACATGGCAAGTACAAAGAGTAAGAGAATTCTCTCTTTTCCTCTTAGAAGGCCATGGTCCTATTGGATTAGGGTCCCACCCTTGTAACCTCATTTAACCATAATTACCTCCTACAAAACCCTGCTTCCAGATGCAGTCACATTGGGGGTTAGGGCTTCATCGTATGAATTTTGAGGGGACACAGTTAGTCCATGGCAGAGGGCCAGGGTGGGATTGATCAGAGTGCTCAACTGCAGTTTTTCATACTATTAATACTTGTACAGGTGGAAGCAGGATTAATAGCTGCCCCAGGCAACCTGCCTTACCAGAATCATTTTCATTCCTTGGCTTTCAGTTTTGAGCTTTACGGTATAGTGTGGATTGTTCCCCTTTCCAAAGTTGTTGCTAGTATTTTGGGAGGCAGTTGATGTGTTTGATTTGCTGTTTTTAGTACATTTTGGGGGTAAAGAAACTTAGTGTGTGAATTTCATTCTGTACTCCTGGCTTGCAAGTCTAGTTAGATATGTTTCTTTAAAGTTAGAGCTGCAGTTCATACTAGCCATCAGAATAACATCCAAATAGTTTAAAGAGTTAAATGTAAAAAATGATTCTATAAGCATTTAAATGAAAACATCGATAATTAATATTTGTTTTATTTTTAATTGGAGGGCTGTTTAAGCATAAAAGCATAAATAAAAATTAAAACAATAAAATAATGCTTCTTTTGCCTCGACAATTGGCAACATTTTTTCTTTACTTGGTGCTAATGCGAATGTACTAATAAAGCAATCAGTGTTACCGGTAGGATTATAAATTGGTATATCTATCTGGAAAATAATCTAGCAGTATAAAAGTGTGTGTATAAAAAATGTTTATACCTAAAGATACTGTTTCTGTAATATTTATTAACCTAGGAAATTACTTTGGAGAGGCAGAATAGCACAGATAATGAGAAACTGGGTTTTAATACTTGCTTTACCTCTAACTCACTCTGTAATCCTGGACAATTTAGCCTATGCCCCACTTTTATCATCTGTGAAGTAGAAATACCAGGATTTATAATAGTGTTCTTGTGCTGCTTAAATGGCACACAGTTGATAATTAATGTGTTATTTATTTTGTTGATATTTAAATACATTATGATCTGATTATGATTTAAAATACAAAATACCAAAATTGAAAGAAGTTATCGCTAGCTTTGTAGAATTACTGTTTTTGCCTTTATGTTTTTTTAGTGCTTTCTCATTGTCTCTAATAATCATATTAATACCAAAAACAACCATGCTATTTAGAGAGAGTGCCTATTTCATTTAAATTTTTAAAATTAGTTTATCTAACTTATTGCTAAAGTTAAGTTCACACTACCATTTGAAGATATGTAATCTCTTTACCATTAAAGAGCAAACAAAGAAATTCTTTAAGTTCATCTGATATTTAATTCTAGAATATCCCTTTCAAATATGTAGTCATATATTGAGGTGCTAGCTGGTCCCCTGCAAATTTAATCCAAGTTCTAAGAGCCTGACCTATTTATTTACATGTTAGCACCTTTTTGAAACTGTTGTGATAAATAAAGGTGCTGCTCCAGAATAATACCAGGGTTCAGCATTCTTTTGCACACCTTATTCTCAATAGCTGGAGTTAGAACAGCTGAAACTTTAGATTCTTGCTCTCTGGTGGCTATACCAGTGTATTTTGTAGAATAAGGATGGTAAAAGTTGGGGAAGATAGGGGACTGAAGAAAAAAGGAAAAGAGAAATAAATCACTTTTGAATATGGCTGGTGATAATAACTAATTCTTTTTCTTCTTCCTTTGTTTCTCCTGTATTTTAGGTGGTTATTTGGTGGTTTGGTATTTATCAATCAGATATAGGATGATTTAATTAAAAAGCTGTTCTTTTTCTATCAGTGCTTCATGAGAAATGTAAAGTGTATATACATGATAATGTCAAAAGTCTTGTGAAATTCTTGTATAATATTTGAATCCGTATAAAGTCTTCAGAATGGTCTTTGAGTATACCAGCTGTTTGGTGTCTCAGAAATGTATTGCTCTAGCAATATTGCTTTATTTTTCAGTGTTATTTAAAATAGTTTTTGATTCACTTAAATTTATAAATGCTAAGTACATTTCTTATATTTTTATGTGATAGAAAAAAGTGAACATAGAAACTATTTCTGTTTTAAGCAAGTTTATAAATATCTTTTTTGAAATTAAGTTCAACTTCAGTGTGTTCAAAAAAGGCAAAGAAGAGAATTTTTCTTTTTCTACTTTCTTATAGTTAAAAGCAATCTTTTTATCACTGGTAGATATATAAAGATTTTAATGCATATACATAAAGTATATGTTAATAACTTTGAACCTGAGAAACCCCTTCATTTTTGTCAAAAGAAATATTGATCATTTAAAAATATAGTATTCACTAAATTTTTACTATATTCACTGACTTTTAAAATGTCAGATCAGTGTACTTGATTTAAAGTTTATAAAAAAGTCACATTTTTACATTTAGTTATAAACATGGGAAAATATTTTGATGAAAAACAGCTTGTATATTTTTGATTGGTAGGTATTTTCTTTTGTGGTATAATTTTATAGATTATAAATTTATATATAATAGTAATTCATTTATCATTGCTTCTTTAGATTCCTTAACTTCAGGCACATCTCAACTTTTTATTTATCCATCTTCCATTCCTTGCCAATAGTGTTGCACTTTTCTACAATTTTGGAAAATCTTGGAAATCAGATCCAGGGATTATTAAAGCTACAGAAGAACAAAAGAAAAAGGTAGCAAAATATAATCTAAGTCACATGTGTTTGGCTATCAAATTATCAGTATTTATAGAATTTAAAGCAGATATTAGAAGAAACTGTCTTTTAGAATATAAAGAAGTTTTAAACTAAGTTGAGATTATGTATATTTTATTTGGTGCTCACCCTTAGTGCTCTCGAGAAGCCTGTCCTCACACTTCCATGACATTTAATAATTTCATGTTTCTCTCCCTTATAAGGGTACTGTGATTGCTTTGAGGGGTCTCTAAAAATCCCCAGGAAATAGTATACATTTAGTAGATATTTGTTGAACAACCGTATAAACTAGAAGGCCAGTATACAATTCCAGTAACTAAATATTTATATATACGATCCAGGGCACCCCTTTTCTATAACCAAGGTACTTAGGAAACCAAATTTATAATCTAAAGAATATTATATATTTAGAGAATTAGACTGGAGGCATTTTAGATTATTTTAAGAGCTGTTTTATTTAGTCTCTAAACACAACAAATCTTGAATTTTTCTTGTCCATAGTAAACTAAGACAATGGCAAATTCTTACGGTCTAATCCCCCCTTTCTGGGCTGCATAGAGATTGCTATCCTTATGTTCTTCAGTATTTGTACTGTAATAAAATAGCAGAAGCAAATGAACAAAAGATTTTATTTCTTTTGAGCTGAAAACATGGGTACATTGAAGATGAACATCATGTTTATTGATTCATAGTGATGGTAAAAGTTGGTGAGCTTTGTTCAGTTTTGAATAAAATGACTATTTTTTTAATTCACAGACAATAGTTGAACTTGCAGAGACAGGAAGTCTGGACCTCAGTATATTCTGCAGTACCTGCTTGGTAGTATTTTCTTCTTTGTTCTTTCCTCCCTCCTCTTCCTCCTGACAGTGGCTTAGCATAGAGGGTATGGGGAACAAGGAGAAGAATTTATTTTGCTAAATTTCATCCCTCTAAAAAGTACCATTTAGAATGGTGCAAGAGGAAAGATGGTCAAAAGAGATCTCCTTCCCAATGTGTTTATTCTCCCTTGATTACATTTCTCATTCAGAGGTGCCATTTATTCATATTCATTCTCATTCTTTTTCTCTTAAAAGGTAACTAAATAAAGTAAAAACTAAGTAATAAAGTATTTAAAATCAAAGGTTTACTATGATTCCCTGTGAGGTTGTTTTCTTAACTACATTTTGAGATAATTTGTTCTTGTATTTAAAAGTCACAGTGAGAAAATCGATTAGATATTAATAACTTTTAAGACAACATGGCCTCCAAACAAGTTCAGTTTGAGTAGTTTTTGTCTGTATTAGAGTGTTTATGCAGCTTTGAACACTATTTTATTATTTTAAAAGTGGTCATTTTCAACCAGGTCCATAGGAAAAGAAATTAAGTAGTATTTATTTATGGAGTCAGGTATAGTAATATTGACGTTGCTTATTTTATTATAGATATCAATTTTCTGTAGAATACTGTTTTAGTTATTTTCTGCTTAGCTTTTATAGTTAGTATTTGTAAACAATTTATAGGCTTCCACAGTGGTTAAGTCATGTTTTTGTACATGAAAATTGAGATATCCCCAAATCATACATGAAACCAAATACTCTTTCATACCTTTAAATTATACATTGCAAGTGAACTGATGTCTTAACATTTGATTAATAATAAGTTCAGGGTTACGGAATGAGTTTTGAGACAGAATTCTAGTTCTACAAATTCTTTTCAAGTTATTTCACTTAATGTTCTTTGACCAGTTACGATTTTTTTTTAGGCCATATCCATATTTATTTTAGGCTTGAAAATATAGACCCAGAAGAGTCAAAAAATGAAGCTTAGCTCGCATTTAGTAAACTCTTTCATTTTACAGTTGAAGAAACAGGTTACAGCCAGGTTCTAGTTACGATTTTAAATATTCAAAATATATGCTGCTTTACTTTGGGTAGCAACTTTAGGATACTGACTAGATTCTATCATATGTTCAGGCATTATTTAAAAAGGTTTTGTTTCTCTGCTTTACATTGGGTAATCTACAAGATGGACGTCTTTTCTTATCATCTAGAATGTTTTGATGCACTCCTGTGAAAATAATATTCTGTTCCACAAAGTCAAGTATGCAACGCTGATATACTTCCCATATGGCAAACAAATTATATCGTCATTCAATAGAGATAGCAGTTTCATTGTTAAGTAAATATCTGATGGCAAAAACAGGACTATTTTTGTCATCATAGTGTAACTATTTTATTATATATTATGTTATTTTAAGCCATGTACTTTAGATAATTCCTTATTATAAAATAAAGAGCATATCCTATTATAAAATGATTCAAATTGACAGGTAGTTGTCATATGAGAATGCTTCACTTTGATAAATAGATACGTGTAGATCAGAGTTTTCTAAAAATGAATTACTTTGTAAGTCAGCCTAGGAGACTGTTATGCTGAGTAACCTTCAGACCATATCACTGCTTAACCGATCAGTCTGTTGTACAGCTTTTCAACTAGTCTTGCCCAAAGGGAAAACATAGTTGAGGGTTGGAAGTGAGGGTAGAAGTTGCTTGATATATCCAACTTCATTCACCTTAGAGTTACTCTCACATCTGTAGTGATGAATAGTCCCCTTCTCTTTGGTCCACAGATCATTTTGTAAATATAAGAACTGCACAGCCCACCTATGTCTTTTACCGTTCCCTCAAAAAATAGTTTATAACCTTATGCATGGTAATAAGGAAATGGCAGTGCTTTTGTTGAAACACCAATGAAGGATATTATAAATTTTGTTTCTGAGTTAATAACTCTAGCTCTTATCATATATCCATCATTGGGACTGCCAGCCCTTTGAAGATCACCAATGAATTCTTGTATTCACTTGGCTGATTTAGAGTAATGTAGGGTAAAAACATTTCAAAACATTTAAAAGAGACATCATAAACATGAATTCTTTATTGCCTGTCAGGAGCTGAATAATGGATTTTGTTTTTTCTGTAAGAAATAGTGACTATCTAAACCTCTTATTCTTAGATATGGTCATGCATTTCAGCAGGGAAAATGCTTAATCTGAGATCTTGGGAGGCACTTTATTATTATAATAAAGAGAAATAGATGTGTACCCTTACTGTTTCATGCTGGCTTTGTTAATTTGGGGAAAGATATGTATTTTATTAATGATTTTGAATTTTAAAACCTTTTTTATTCACTTCTAAGCTGATCTTCCTTTTAATAAGGAACAGTTTTATTTTATTAAATAGCAACCAGTATCATGACCATTAATCATTAATAATGAGACATAATTTAGAAGTCTAGAAAGTGGTATGTTTTTATTCAGAAATTTGGGGAATGTAAATTAAATATAGTATCATTCATCATAATGCCAAATTGGTTTTTAATTCTTAGTTATTTTTGTAAATTGATGGTTCTCTTCCATTCTTAAGAGTATGTATTCTGGAAAAGGGGAGGAAATAGGTATATGCACACCTAATGGGTGTGGTGTGCACTATCTGGGGGATGGACACGCTTGAAACTCTGACTCGGGTAGGGCAAAGGCAATATATGTAACCTAAACATTTGTACTCCCGTAATATGCTGAAATAAAATTAAAATATATATATATACATATATATAAAGTTTATATTCTGGAGTAGGCTTATCCTTTTAGTCTTTGTGGTTGCAGTTGAATTTCATTAAACAAAACAATAGTGATTTTTGTTTGAATGTATTCATTTGGAAACCTTGGTATAATGTTTTAGAAATACAGGTTTTTTTAATAATTGTATTTTGAGAAAATAAATGTTTGGCTTTTGTTAGTATAATGTCTTTCGTAATCCTTTAACATGCCTATTAACAGATACGGAAACCAGTAAGGTCCAAACATTGTGGTGTGTGCAACCGCTGTATAGCGAAATTTGACCATCATTGCCCATGGGTGGGTAATTGTGTAGGTAAGTTATGTTAGAAATTTCTGAGTATATTATTCACTTAAGTTACTTTAGGTAACTGATAAAGTTCAATATTAAATTGATAATAGAAAGTTTATTCCTGCACCTCTCATTCCCCCAAATTATCTTCTGGTTGACAAAACAGCAACTTAGCTGGATGTTGGGGGGAGCGGGGTGTGGAATGTTATAAAACCAGTGTCTGGAGAAGATTGATATCATTTCTTTATCAGTTCTCTCTGGTGCCTACTCTTCCCTGCTTTCTCCTTGAAATTGATAGGCAAATAATACTGATTTTTTTTAATAATACTGATTTTTAATTAAACTAGAGAAAGTAAGGCAATAATACTTGACATAATGTATGTACAGAGACACAGAGGAATGACAGATAAGAATTGTACACACCTCGGTGTTTAAGAATGGTGTAGTAACTAAGTGCTCTGAGAGATGGCCCTGGAGATTTTATGAGGTGATAGAGGGGAAACCTTACAAATATTTTTGTGTAACTGTTTAGGAGAAGCCTTTGAAAAGTTGAATTATAAAGTTTACAAAAAGAAAGATAAAGTGGGATTAGTTTAAACCTCACAAAGCAAAGAATAGGATTAAAGATCAGAAGTATGATTTGTTTTTTTGAAACTCCTTTGCCTTCAGAATGAACATCTTTGCAGTCATCACATCTTTGTAATTATAAGCATTCTTATTAAAATATTTTCTTGAAAACCATTTTATAAAATAATTATGTATGTGATCACACCTTTCATGACATACCCCTCAAAGGTGTATTACCAGTTATTTTTTCTTAGCTAAAAAAATATTGCTTCTGTGTTGTTGTTTAGGTGCAGGCAACCATAGATACTTTATGGGCTACTTATTCTTCTTGCTTTTTATGATCTGCTGGATGATTTATGGTTGTATTTCTTGTGAGTACAGTTTGTTTTTTGCTTTATTAAAACATAAATGGTTGCATACTCAGATTATACTTACCATATTAACAAATTATGATAATGACAAGAGTCTTTTAACTGAAAATTATGGTTTGGGACACTTTATGAAACACAAAGGGAAAAACAGATATAGATCCATCAAATATGTTCAACATTTAGTATAAGCAAACAGTTATTATCAGTTGACCACCTTTTAATACTCGTGTCCTTTGAAAAATATGTTGGTTTAATAGGCTTTGAAAAGCTTCTGGGTAAAATACACTGACATTTTTCACATCACATGCTTGTTTTACTCTAGTAGGTTATAGATTAAGTGGTTGTGCTAGTTCTTTCTTTCCAAACAGTTGGGAAAATATACTTTAAGTTTGCACAGACATGAAATATTTTGAAAAGTAAGGTATAATTATTGCCTATTAGAGAATATTAATATGTATCAGAAGTTACCTTTTTAAGGATAAGATGTCCTTAACCACTTCGGTACCAGCGTCAACTATAGTCAACAGCCACAGATGAACGCGCACAGCGACTTTAGCCAACAGCCATGATATGACTTTTCTAATTTTACATTTATCAAAATAAAATTGTGAACATTTAAAAATAACATAATGAAAACATATACGTATATGTTACCTATTCTGATTTACATTCCAAGTAAAGCTGCCTGTAAAGTAAATCAAGCTTTCAGTGCTTTAAAGCTTTCCTTACCACATGAGCAAAACGGATTCATCGTCAATGTCGTCAAACGAACTATCCTGGGGACTATGAGTGCTGGCTGTGGGCAAGGTTTCACGGCCGGTGAGTGCCGTACCGAAGTGGTTAATTCAGTCATGTGAATTTAATACCTTAGAAGAAATGATGAGTTTTTTTTGCATTAAGAACACAATCTGGAAAGAGTTTAAATGAAGATAGTAGTTACAATGCTTCAGGGAATTGTGGTGCTTAGCATATTAGATCCTAGTTTAAAAATAAATATTGGAAAGATGATTTCCTGGTCCTCCTACCCTCACAGATATTCAAAATAATCAGTGTTACTGCCCTAAGAACAAAAGGAGGCTACATCTTAAAATAGAGATAAATAGAAAGATTTGGTCACAGAGCTTGACCTAATTTGTGTCCCAACACACCTGAGAGACAATACTTTCCTGCCAATAACAGTAGTACTTTATAGCAGCAGCTTTCAAAGAGCAGGAGATTTTGTATTAGAGAAAGCTCACCTCACCAAGGTGATCCTGTTATGTTATATGCCTCCCACTCCCCCCAAAATCTCACTTATGTATATCATCTTTTTATAAAGAAGATTAAAAAAAATATTGTGTGTCTGCAATATCAAATACTACCATTTATTCTTAAGATACAGTAATATTTTTAAAGATTGGCTACTGCTTTTCCATTTCTTTGTTATGTTTTTTCACTAATACATGTGGGGTTATTTAAGAGCATAAAAACATTTGCTATTGAATGTCATCAGTTAAATCTAGACTGTTAGATTATATTTTCTAAGTGATGCCAGTACAAATGCCTGTTTGAGATACTTGGGTGATATTGAGTAAATGTGAATACTTCTGGTTTTAGACTGGGGTCTGCACTGTGAGACCACTTACACCAAGGATGGATTTTGGACATATATTACTCAAATTGCCACATGTTCTCCTTGGATGTTTTGGATGTTTCTGAACAGTGTTTTTCATTTCATGTGGGTGGCTGTATTACTCATGTGTCAGATGTACCAGGTATGTTCAAGTGCATTATTTGTTCTTTAGTGTACTAACTGAAAACACTTTTAAAAATTCCCTCCTTGCTTAAAAGATGATAATGTATTCTCTTCCTAAATTCCTGCTTTTCAAGGATTAATTTTATATTTCAATTTACTGTTCCTTTCTATTGCCCTCTTCTACTCCTTCCTCTTCTCATATTGGCAACTTTTGATTTTCAGTACTTCTCTCAACAAAAATTTTTATTTCTCTGGGATCGCTCAAGGTCAGGAGTTCAAAACCAGCCTGATCAAGAGTGAGACCCCGCCTCTACTAAAAATAGAAAGAAATTAATTGGCCAAATAAAAATATATAGAAAAAATTAGCCGGGCATGGTGGCACATGCCTGTAGTCCCAGCTACTTGGGAGGCTGAGGCAGAAGGATTGCTTGAGCCCAGGAGTTTGAAGTTGCTGTGAGCTAGGCTGACGCCACGGTACTCACTCTAGCCTGGGCAACAGAGTGAGACTCTGTCTCAAAAAAAAAAAAAAATTTATTTCTGTTATTCCTGAGTCAAATACATCCAATTGGATATGTGTGAGCTTAGATTGATAATGCCATCAACTTCGTGTTCATTTTAATGGCATTTTATTATCCACAGATATCAATATTTATTCAAAAGCCTTTTTTTTAAAAAGTAAGGATATTTTAAAAACTCACTCTAAAAGAGGTTGATGGAGAAGTTGTCTGTGGATGTAGCATCTATCTGTCCACATGCATTATGCTAAGTAACCTGTTTTCAAACATTTTTCCCATGGAACTGGCTACTTTTCACAAAGTCAAAATGATACCATATAAACTAGCTTGATGATCTGATGGAAAACCAAAAACAGACTTTATTATTTTTTTCTCCATCCTAGTCCTCTTGAGAATTAACTTGTTTTTACATTAAATATTCAGAACAAGTAATAGTTTACTTTTTCTTACCTCTCAGATATCATGTTTAGGTATTACTACAAATGAAAGAATGAATGCCAGAAGATACAAGCACTTTAAAGTCACAACGACATCTATTGAAAGCCCATTCAAGTATGTACATATTTATAACTCTAGTATTTTCCCTTGTCATGCAAATTATCTTACTAACTAGACTCAGTAATTGTTTTGTGAATACATCAAAGAGAAATATCTGTAGGTAAGGCAATAGGATATGAAATAGAGACTATTTCTTTTACTTAGCTGTATGTAAAATAGCTTTTAAATCCTGTTGAATTTAAGATTTCTGCAGAAGTAGCATTGGTTAGCTCAATATGATAACATAACAGAATTCATCATATTAATGTATATATTTTTGATATCTCTTTATATATGTATATATTTTAATTTTAAATTTGCATTCAGTCTGGTGCTTAGAAACAGAGTCCTAATCACATGAAATATTTAGCACTTTGAGTTTTACTCAAGCTACTATCAACCCTTAAGCTTTGTGATAATATGAATTATTGTATAATTTCAGAAAGGAAGCAAACTTTTTAAATAAAAGCCAAGGGAGTCAGTTGGGCAGTTTTGAGAATTCTCCCATAGGTACAATAATTATATCAGAGGTAAAACTGACTGCTTATCCAAAGGTGTTATTAAAGTCCTAAAATTTCCTGAACTTATCCATGACATTTCTTTTTTTAAATTGTTACTCATGGGTCCACTGCCAAATTCATGCTATTTATAATTATTTTTTCTTTTACTTTCTTTTCCAATTTTGGAGGTAGTTTGTCTTCTTGCCAAAGAGCCACCAAGCAAGGAAGATTTTTAACAAAAACTCCATATGTTATAGGAATAAAGTAAATGCAAATTTGAATAACTTTAAAATATAGTTGTATAGCCCTTTAAGTTAGCAAAAGAGAAAAGGAGAAATCATTGTTGGCAGAGAAGTGGAGAAATACGAATTCATATATATTTTGAAGAGTTACAAATTGGTTCTTTCTTGCAAGTAAACTGAATTTTTAAGTTTAGAAAAAGTTATTTTTAACACCAAAATTATATTGAACTCATGTATTAAGTCATTTGTACTAATTGACTTTTTTTCTTTTTGTTCTTTTTTGGGGGGATGATTTTAGCCACGGATGTGTAAGGAATATTATAGACTTCTTTGAATTTCGATGCTGTGGCCTCTTTCGTCCTGTTATCGTGGACTGGACCAGGCAGTATACGATAGAATATGACCAAATATCAGGATCTGGGTACCAACTTGTGTAGCAACATCTTTATCCTATGAAGCATATTGCTGAGTGGTGCCTGAAAATTGTGTCTGTCCGTGTCTCTCTCACACTCGAATCCACATCCTTTGAACAAGAGCATGCTATGTGTAGGGCTGACAGTGAATTTTACAGTCTTTTTTTCAACACTTTTATTAACAAAAGTAAACATGGACAGAACACACTGCCATTTCTGGGAAGAATAAAGATCATAAAGAGAATTTTAATGGTTCTTAATGTGGAAATTCACAACATACTCAACTTTTTCGTTTTGTTCTCATAGTACTTTTCACGAAAAAAGGGTGAACTTATTCTTTTGACAGACATGGTATACTGACCAGAAATGTTCAGTTTTAGCTAAAACTAAATTTATAGTATATGGCTAAATTTTATGATGCAGTCTACAAAAGTATTGCATCTAATTCCAGGAGAATTGTCTTATGTTGATTGACTAGTATTATGTACATTTTAGAATGTACATGTAAATACTGTGATGAAAATCATGTGGTTTTATTAGAGGTCTACTGTAATATGTCTTCAAAGGCACGAGAAAATAATGTTCACAATAAAATGTGCTAACAGTATTTTGTTTCTATCAGCTGTTGCAGTGCTGATATATTTCTAGTTCAGTGAAATAATTTGTAGTAACCTTGTTCTGAGGTTTTATGGTCTGATAATGAAGCACTTGCATGAGTATAGTAAGTTACATTATTTTGTTCAAATTTAAAAGCCCTACTAAGTGCATGATACACCACATAGAATGTATACTAGCAGATACTTCCAGTGAAGAATAAATTAGAATTTAATTTGATGTTCAAGCGGTCCAATTTTTAAAAGAGTTGAGGTGATATTTTCAAGAAAAGGCAGAACAAATAATGCAAAATTCTCAGTAATATAGATAAATGGATATACTTCTTTATAAATTCTGAGCTGCAAAATAAATTATAGACAAAATAATGGAGTTTACATAAAGAGGGAGCATGATCTCTGTACATAGCACATGTGAATAAAAGAAATGCTAATGGTATATTCTAGTTTCCAAAAAAATGACCTATCAAAAAGTAGAATTTAATCCCCAAGATTATTTCCATTTTTCCATTATTGAATATGTTTTGAAATTTGTTAATTCTTCTGAAACAATTTCAGAAAGATTTTCTTATTGTTAAATGTGATGCACTGATCAATTTTTGTTGCAGCATTTCCATACGTTCATGGTGAACTAGTCACTGCTTCCATAACTATTGTTTACAGAGCAAGATTTGGTTTAGTCATCTTAAGTGCTGTAGCAAACTGTGGTTCGAGCAACCTGTGGGAAACCTGTGAGAGGGAATGGGGTGGGAGAGGGGAAGGGAAATGTGGTCAGACTGATGACAGATCCTAGACTAGTGTAAAGAATGTGTATCTGTATATAAATAATTTATCAAATAGTTTTCTCTTTGTGTCTGTATGTGTTAGTGTTTTTAAAGCTGCTCATTTCATTTTATCCAACCAAAAAGAAAAGGGAGATAACTAATGAGCTTCTAGTGATGTTCAAAATTGCTGTTAATAGGCATTATACCCTGCAAGTTCACTGCATGTCTGATGCTTGGTAAAATTAGTATTCTCTGTAAAATGCAGATTACAGGTATTAAAGCAATCTAGTGGTATACTCGCCCCTTGCCTTAGTAAGAGGAGCAGTGAAAATGTATATAGTTGATATTCAGTATTTCCAAGTACCATTTTTATATAGTAGTTTATTTGACCATAAGTCACACATCAAAAAGATTATCCTTAGTGTATGTGAGTGTTTTAATATTAGAAAATTGGCATATGTGCTTTATTTTTGAAAAGGGAAGAGAAGGGTGTGGGGTGGCAATAGCATTGTGCCATTTTGTCATAGAATGTAAAAATTGGTTAACTTTACAAATGTTTCTGCTAGTTTTGACTACTAATTGGGGGAAATTTTAGATAATTTTTAAATTCAAAGTTATTTATACAATGCTAGAATTTGTTTTAATTTTTGTATTTTGAGCCACTTCACATGAAGACTCAGTTGCAATTTTTATCGAATACATTTTTACCTACAGTAGAAGACTATGGTGGTTTTTTCAGAGTTTGGATAAGAATGTTGTTACCATGCTCTTTCTTTGTGGTACAATATTCTTTTCAATGCAAAGGAAATGTCTTTCAGTTACATAGACAAAAACCTCTAGAAATTACATGGAAAATATTAGCGATGTGAATGCGTCAGGAGTAACCATCTCATAGTACCAGTGAAATCTATAACTCAGAAATGGTTGGATGGCCAGAAGCCAACTATGCAGCAGTGTGCCGTCTGTTTAATTATTTGGTAGGTCCTGTGTGTAGAACCAACTAAACTCAGTTCTAAAGTTGGATATGATGGTGAACCTTTTGGGAATAGTTCATATCAGCTTAATTGGATACGTTTAGCAAATAGGAACTTAATTCTCAACTCTGAACATGAATTACTTCTTTGGAGTTTTTGTTAATATTTTTGTTTCCAGGAATTTATTTGAAATATTAATAGGCGTAAAACAGCATCATTATACTTAAGCTATGGATATTTTTATTTTATATTTTCTTTATTTATAACTGTGCCAAGTATTATTTTGCTACTTACTGTGTTATTCTGTGAAAGAAAAACCTGTAAAGTGTTTAATAAATTAGCTCTCCTTACATAAATTAAATCTGTCAAATTTTGTAAAATATTAATCAGAATAAATACTGACTCTTAAGTGTGTACTTGTTTATGATTTCATTCAATTCATTCAGGAAATTGATAAAACCATGATAATGGTAACTATGGTATGAAAAGATTATTCTATATATTTATATCCTGGTCAACTAGGAGTCAAATGGCGTAAGACTGTAGGAATTTACAAATGTAAAAGGTGGTGTTAGTATACTAAAAAAAATTTCTAATTCTGTGTGTATGCATGTGTGTGTATAATTAATGTTTTTTTTAAATAAAAAGAATACATTTTTCTTTAAGAATTTTGGATTCCATGGAGTTAATTAGGATCCTCAGGGACTGTATAAGTCTCCAAGTTTTAAATGTAAGTATGTCTAATGATACTATAATAAAATATTGCAAAATGAAATCTACCAAACATTGATCTAATATTCATGGCAAAGAGAACTTCTTTATATGGGAATTTAAAAAGGAAAAAATATGAAGGAGCCCTTTCCTGTTTACATGGCTGTTTATGGTTTGAGAACCCAGTGGTATTGAACATGAATATTTTCAGATTGGACCAATACTCTATAATTATTTTGTGATATTGAAAAATGCCTCAGGAGTGGTCTAGAGCTCAGGTAATAGTATTTTGAACAACCGTATAAAATAAAGCAAGCCATCAGTTTTCATTCCAGTCAAGTACTTTCCTCCTCTTTGTTGTCTACTTATCTGTCTCTCTCAGTCCTTGCCTGATTGGTGGATCCTACCTATGATATGGATGGATGTGTGGTTCTACGAATTTATAGAGATAATTGGAAACAAGTGGTACATACCAGGACAAGAAGTCGTCTTGTCAGAAAGTATACCTTCAGTTTAATAAAGTGCTTGTCATGAGGTTGGTTTGTTTGGGTTTTTTTTCCGAGACAGTGTCTCACTCTGTCTCCCTGGCTAGAGTGCAGTGGCATCATCATGGCTCACTACAACCTCAAACTCCTGAGCTCAAGCGATCCTCCTGCCTCAGTTTCCCATCATGAATTTTCTATTATTAGTAAATATTTATGACTTTTAAAATGGAAAAATCTGTAATTCCAAGTGGAACAAACATTGTCCCTTGATTTAGGTCAGCTAAGTCACAAAGTCAAGGAAACCATATGTGGCTCTTAAAGAACTCTTGCCAAGGGCCGGGCGCAGTGGCTCACGCCTGTAATCCTAGCACTCTGGGAGGCCGAGGTGGGCGGATCATTTGAGCTCAGGAGTTCGAAACCAGCCTGAGCAAGAGCGAGACCCCATCTCTACTAAAAAATAGAAAGAAATTAATTGGCCAACTAAAATATAGAAAAAATTAGCTGGGCATGGTGGTGCATGCCTGTAGTCCCAGCTACTTGGGAGGCTGAGGCAGAAGGATCGCCTGAGCCCAGGAGTTTGAGGTTGCTGTGAGCGAGGCTGACGCCACGGCACTCTAGCCGGGGCAACAGAGTGAGACTCTGTCTCAAAAAAAAAAAAAAAAAAGAACTCTTGCCTTTGAATCAGGTATGAATTTTTTTGTTCAGATAGATTTTGTTAAAATATCTCTTATCAGACATTTACTAGGATTGATAAATATTTTTCATAGATTTGGCAATGTTTTTAGTACTTTGAAAGAAATTGGCTATATTCAAACCATCAGAAAGTCTCACTGTTGCTGCTGCTATGCTTCTTGGATCTGTATGTATGTTTACAGTTTTCATCATGTGGGAATTTTTCAGTCATCATTTCTTCAAATATTTTTCCTCTTTCAGGAAACTCCAGTTACACATATATTAGCCCACTTGAGATTGTCCTGTAGCTCACTGATCCACAGTTGGTTTTTAAAATTTTTTTCTCAGTGGTTATTTTTTTTTTTTTTGCAATGTGTAGTCTGTTATTAATACCATTCGGTGTATTTTCATGTCACATTTTATAGTTTTCACCTACAGTATGTGATTTGAACCTTTTTTTATATTTTCCATATCCTTAACTTTTTGGAAATATATAGTAGACATTAACTGCTTTAATATCCTGACCAGCTAATTTTCACATGTGTCAATTCTGGGTTGGTTTAGATAGATTTTTTTGCTCTCATTATGGATTGTATTTTCCTGCTTCTTTGCATGCCTGGTAATTTTTGATTGATTGCTAAATGCTATGAATTGGGTGCTGTATATTCTTATAATTCCTATAAAAATTCTTGAGCTTTGTTCTGGGATGCATGCATTTAAGTTACTTGGAAATTTTGATCTTTTCAGGTCTTGCTTTTAAGATTAAGTAGGACCAGAGTAGTAGTCCATTTAGGGCTAATTATTCCCCATTACTGAGGTAAGAGCCTTCTCTATGTTTTTATCCAAAACCCTAATGGTCATGTTTCCCAGTCTCACTGGTGGGAACAGGCTGTTCCCACCCAGTGTGAGCACCAGACACTGTTGTTCCCTCTGAGCCTTTTTGATGCTTCTTTCCCTGGCCTTGGGTAGTCACCTAACATGCATGTTCCACTGGAACTCAGCTGAAAGCTAGCAAGGTGGGGTAGTGCTCTGCATAATCGTAGAGTTCTCTCTGTGCAGCTCTCTCTAGTCCTGCGAACTTTAGGCGCCTTGGTCCCCTTGGACTCTCAGCTCTGTCTCCTCAACTCAGGGTGGCTTCCAGCTCCACTTGTGTTCTCCCTTGTACAGTGGCCTGGAAATTCTCAAGGCAGGAAACTTTGGTAATGGTTAAGAATGATCTCATTTTTCCCCATAACTGGCCTTTGTGGCCTGATGACCAGAGTCCTGAACATTTTATTATATAATTTGTCTTTGTTTCCAGTGAGTGGGTAAATCTGGTCCCTGTTACTTCATCTTAGCTGTAAGTGGAAGTGTGAATTAAATTTTAAAAAGTGTTTTACTTTCTAATGTGGAAAATATTAATAGATATTAATACAACCGTCATAAACAAAAGCTCTTTGGAATCCTCAATAATTTAAGAATGTAAAAGGGTCCTGAGATCAAACTGTTTTGAGAACCTCAGGTCCAGATCAACATTTCCCAAGATGTCAGTGTTGCCATGGACAACTAATTCAGTGTAATAAGGCTCTTTTCAAGTTAACACTGACTTTTCAACCACGGGATCTCAAGGCCTTCAATATGCTAGTATGCACTGTTGTTCTACAGGGATACATACACATACATACATACATGTGTGTATTTTATATATACATAAAATCTGCAACACTTCCTAAACTTATTTGATCAGGAAGATTTTTGGAACTAGAGTTGACAGTAGTCTTCCATAAAAATATACTAAACCAACATAAGGGGCTGAAAATACATCAAATGGGTAGTTTTTAAAGTAAAAATATGTATATATTGAACATGCAGCACTTTAATATTGCATTTGGATTACTTTGGTCCTACTGTACCCACTTCCATCCAAATGATCAAAGTGAATCCTCCCAGAAGAGTGTGGCCGAAAGCCAAATTCCTTTTTCTACTCCTAGAACAGCTGGAAACTAATTTTATAGTTTTTGAGTAGCTGTTATGCCATAGCTCCCAATTTAATCAAGAATGATTTTAAATATGAATGGTTATCTTGTTTTATTTTACCAGACAGAAATTTCAAATTACCAAGCACCTGGCAACTTCACTGACATTATTTTTCCTCTCTGGAATATCTACTGGCAACTCCAATTCCAGTTCTACTAGCAACCAACTTGCAGTTTGGGAAACATGGTAGGTATGGGAAATGTAGGCTTTTTGTATGGAACACTTTACTGTATTTCCCATTGTTTCTCATTCTGGTTATCTCTTGCTGCCTAACTACCGAAAAATTTGATGGCTTAAAACATTTTTGTTTGTAGATGTAGCCTCCCATTGTAGTCAGGGCTTCCTCAAAACATGGTGATTGAACTCCCAAGTGTGAGCATCCCAAGAGAAAGAGGCAAAAGCTGTATTGTCTCTCCTAGCCTTGTCCATCATACTCTCTTGGTTAAAAATGAGTCACTAGGGTTGGCCTTTATTTAAAGAGAGGGGAATTAGACCATCATTTGATGGTAATGTCAAAGAAGTCGTGGACATGTTTTAAAACTACCACATACAGAATCAGAAGTTATTTCATAACTCATCTCCTTCAATTCAACCCCTTTTATTGCCAGTTAACTATTTCCCAGCCTGCTTAACCAAAATTTCCTCCCACAATGGAACTGGTATGCCTTATAAAACACCTAAAGTTGCTCAAGGCTAAGATATAAAATAACTACCCAGTACATCCTCATTTAACTTCTTCCCATTATGTTTTGGTTTATTTTTTTGATGTCATACCATACCCTCTTTAGCTTTTCAAAATAAGCAATATAGTGTGTTACAATGGACCTTGGAAAATATTAAGATGTGTTTACAGACTGGGCTGGTTCAATTTTATTAATATATGTTACAGGCCAATTTCATACCTTACCCTTGAGGGCGGGGGGAGATTGGATTGAATATCTTGGTAAAGAACTAAAGCTTCTGGGTGAATAATGAAACCATACCTTATATAGTCTAATGCTCCTTTTCTACCAGAGCCAGCTGAATGTGCCCAGACAATGCAGTATCTTTGCTACTTAGGCAGAATTGAAATATGTGAAAACACCTCAGTTTCCAGGATTTAGTAAATCACCATCTATCAGAGTGGAGAGTTTACAGTTGTTTGTAAGTGGTTGTAATGATTTTTAGGTATAAAGGAACTCAGACTACAGTGGGGCAGGAAGGAAAGAGATGCTACACTGCTGAATACCAGCTGTGAGGAGCTGAAATGGAGATGCCTGTTGCCTACTAACCCTCCCTCTTGCTTAAAGGAGACATCCTTTTCAACACCTGTTATGCAGACATTAACCTAGTGAGTCACTGGATGAGGGAGCTGATTCTCTAACAAAGTGGAGGCCCAAATGATTTTCTACTAATTGAAGTCACAGCAGCTCTTCCAAAAGATTATTTAAAAGACAATGAACACACACATCAAGCTGAAGTTTTATTTAAAATGTAAAAGAAATGGTTCTTGAAAATGCTGGTGAATAAAGCAAAGGATACAGTGCTCTTTTCCTACAAATTAGCCAGCCTATCCAAATACAGGGTAATAGACAGTACTTAGTGCTGGTAGAATTTCACAGTTTAGTGTTACAAGATTATCTGTGCCTAGATTAGGAAGAGATTCTCAGTGTGTGATGCTTATTTCTGGGTTTACACCTTTACTGAGCGTGAACAAGAGCTCCTGCTCCTTGGCCATAGCCAAATCCCTTTGGCCCAAAGTTCTTTGCATAGCATCCTACAAAAGAAAAGGGAGAGGAGAGTCAGTGCAAGTCCATTAAGCTTTGCTAGCATTGCTTAAGACCTACTCAACAAATCCCCATGGATTAAAAAACAAACTACTGGCAATGTCAAAGAGTTCAAATTATTTAAGATGTAAAATGTGCCATGTAGCAGACATCTTAAGCCTTGAAGGTAAGTCCAAGCATTCTAGTTGCATAGTGTTCAGCTCAGTTGCAAGCATATAAGTCAGATCAGTTACGTATTTGTCCATTACTTTCATATACTCATATGCTTTGCTTAAAACATGAAGTTGAAAGATAACTATATGGTGTTTTTGCTTATTTGTGGGGGAGTTTCAAATGATCAGGAAGTTAAGATTATCTGTGGTTCTCTGTCATCTGTAAGCATCTCGGGATCTTTTATTTTCCAATAGCCAGTGACACCACCTTTTCCCTACTTTTGGAGTGCTTTTTTGTTTTTTTATGCTGGTGATGTTTCATTAAACAATAACCAGTGTAGGATATTCATTTAGCAATAAATGAAATTAATTTTACCTTTACAATAGATTTCACCTTCTTTTTCAGTCAGAGTTGTTGATTCAAGACTTTTCCCACACTTGGCACATCGAAAACAGTTTTTGTGCCAGGGCTAGAAGAGACAAATGTGTTAGCACATCTGAGACGCCTGTTTCCTGAAGTATAATTTAGATGTGTGGCAAAAAGTGGCTCAGGAAGATAAGCCCAGAGCAAGCTTCTGACTTCTGTGGTTCAACTCCAACTTGAAGATGGAAAGTAGCCCTCCTCACTATCTACATTCTTGGTCAGCTACAAAAGGGCTATTTCCCTAAGAGCAGTCTCAGACCTTGCTACAAGCCCAGTCTGCTGCTTTAAAGACTGCCTCCTTTCTGGTTGAGAACACTGCAGAGCTCAAAGAGGTTAAGTGGTAACTTCTTCAAATCCATACACCTAACTAGCATCAGGTATCCTGACTCTGTTTACTGCTTTTTTCACTACACTAAATAACTGGCAGATTCCAGGTTTTTAATAGTCTGGCTAATGTCTAGAAGCGCCCCCTATGAAAACAAGTTTCTTCTTATACATAAAAGTAATTTGTCAAATAAGGGCATTGCTTCAAAAAATTAATGGTTCTGATGGAAATTTGTTTAAGTTTGATACAAGGCATTTATAGCACCTGAGTGAGTGATGTGGCAGCGTTAGAGGGAAAAAGAGCAGAGGAGTCATTCACTGTTACTAATTCAAAATAGCACTTTACCTTTCCAGCTCCAATTATCTTCTCAGCAGCATATACGGAATCCCCACATCTGGAACACTTCTCAGCACCTCCATATTTCTGAGCAAATTTAGAAGTGTTTGGATTTGTTGTAGGCCTGTGAGGTTGAACACTTGTGGAAAGAGAAAAAAAAAATTAGGCAAGATATTCTACAGGGTGATCACAAGTCCACAGGGCAGGAACAATAGCACTCTGGGACTTGGCTACTGTACTGTCTCATGCCAGAGTCCTCTGCAGGCCAGTATAGAGGAAATAAAGAAGAAATTAATCTCAGGTGTCAGCCACAGTTATTACTTTAATCAGTTTATGAGTTCATTATTACTACAAAAAGGCCCCAAACTTAACTATCTGTTCCTCTAAGTCTAAACAGAGTTTTCATCCCCAGTGCTAGCCTCTCCAATAAGCAATTGTTAGTTTTATAAAAACCTATCAGAGCACATATTTTTATTCCAGTTTATATTATTAATCACATCTAGCTTTTTTACTTCACAGGAGATTGAAAAATCAATGTTAGCAGTTTAAAAATTCTGCAAATAGGTCAGTTGATTTACGTAGTCTATAAGAAAGTTAAACATGTTTTACAGATTACTTAATTTCCTAACATATCTTAAAGAGGAAAATGTGAATGAACTACTTTCTTCATGGGAAAGTATTTTAGAAAATTTGCCTGTTACTATGTGATCTGTTTACTTTTTCTCTGGATAGGGTGGTATTTTTGTCACTATTTACACTGGGTAAACCATATTCCTTGCTCTTAGGAATTTTTTTCCATTCAGTAAGTAGGTGTACCTACTATTTCAGAACACCCACTGTGCTTTGAGAAGATTTAAAAGCCCTTTTAGAATCTTATAAATTAATTGAGCTTATCAAAAGCACTCAGCAAGTGGCAAGTAAGTGGTCAGTTCTTCCTGCTGGAAAAACAACGTTTTCCAGTTCTGGGATCAGCAAGGTGAGTCTGGCTGCAGTGGAGGGAGAGTGAGGGAGAGCAGGGGGAAATAAGATCAACTAGTAACAGGGTGCAGGGGTTTAGATTATCTGGGGCTTTGAAGACCTTTGCAAAGACTTTGGCTTTTACTATGAGGAAAATCGGAAGCCATTTAAAGGTTTTGAGAAGTGAAGTGCTGTGATGTAGGTATTACCAAGCTCATTCTATTGCTCCACTGCAGGAAGACTGAAGGGGGGGGGGGGCAAAGAGAGAAGCACAAGCCTTGGAGATCAGTTAGAAGTCTGTTGCCATAAACCAGATGAAAAATTGTATTCACTTGGACTAACCAGGATTCTAGATAGGTTTTGAAATGTAGCTGTAAAGATCCGATGAATCTGTAAGATGTGGGAAAGAATGATCAAAAATTTTATTCTGAGTAACTGAGATCTGAGCTGCCATTTGCTGAGAGGGGCATGACTGTGGGTAGAGCAGTCTGAGGGGGATATCGGCAGCTCAGGTTTGGATGTACAAGTTTAGGAAGCTCAGTAGACATTCCAAGTGGAGATATCCAGGAGGAAGTTGGAGATATGAGTCTGGTGTTCAGAAGAGACATAAATTTCAGAATCAAGAGCAGATAAACCTTGAGACTGGATGTGTTCCTGAGAGTGTATAATAGGGAGAAGGTACAAGGACTAAGCTCTAGAGCATTCCAACATTGAGAATGGAAGATTAAGAAGGAACCAGCAAGAACTGAGTTAGGGATTTAGTAACACAGAGGTAATTGAAATTTTTTTAGTAATAAACCAGTTGTAAATTTAAATTATTTACCTCTGAGTTCTGGGGACACTTGTGAATCTACAGTTGCTGTGGACAGCATGATGGGCTTCCTCTTGTTGAATTTAATGTCAGATGAAGGACTGAAACTTTAAAATGTCTTTGAGCTATGTTCATGTGATAACTTGATTTAAACTAAAATACATGTTACATGGAATTATGGTACTTAAAAAATATATAATTAAAACTATTTCCATATGTCATCGAATAGCCCTGTAACATCCTAGTCTCCAGCCACTTTCTTTTCAATATTTTAGAAGCTACTTTCCTCTACCATTTTTCTATCACACACCCCTGGCAAATCTCGCTTTTATCTAACTACCTTATTTCTCCATGAAATCACCATTTTTGAGGTCTCAACTGTCTCAAATATGTCTTAGTAAGCACATCTTCCCAATGAGGTTGTTCTGGCATTCTCCATAATAATTGTTTGAATCTTTTTCACTTTCTTCTAATCTCCTTTCAGCCCTCCTCTCCCATCTTCATCCTAGACTCTATATTGAACTGGCTATTAAAAATCTCCACCCACATATCTTACAGGCACCTTGAATTCATCATATTCAAAGCTGAACTAATGATCTCTCTCCTAAGACTGATTCCCTTCCTAGTAAATTGTGCCATTTTCTAAGTTCCCAAGCCAGAAACCCAAATCATCTTTGCATCCAATCAACACCAAATCCTGAGTCTACCTCCTATTAAATAAACTCATTCTCCATTCTCTATTTTACAGTACAGCCATTCTAAGGTTTAAGGGGGAAAAAAACCCTAAAATCTGGTCTTATCACTTTCCCACTCTATACCTCCCCACCACCCAACCATTCCCCCCAATAAAAGTTTTACGAGTTATATTTTTAAGTTATATGCATATTTAAAATCAAAATGTTAATTTAGAAATACTGCCTTTTCATAAAATAATTTTTTCAAACATTTGACATGTACCTTCAATATCTTCATCTCCATTATATCTACTTTGTGTTGTAGATATATAGCATTTTTTAAATCATGTTTGATGTGGCCACTGGAAATTTTATTCTAGGCAACAAATGCCAATTCAAAGTACTAATTCACAGTATTAGTTTTCTCTAATTGTCCTTAATGTAGTTGTATTTTCAAAGAATCTTCACAACCTGTTCATATACTGCACTTTTAAAAATGATTCTTTGAGAGCTTGTTATCAGTGATACCCAGCACTTGCAGTTATGAGATTCCCAAGGAAATTTTCCAAATCTGCCAATCATCATATTAATAAGAACTTCAAGTAGATTACCTCTCATTTGCCTTCTAACAACTTCATAGGATAATTGTTACCTCATATTATAGATGACAAAATGGGGGCTCCATGTTAATTAACATACTGAAGGACTAGAGATTTCGTGAATTGGTGAGCCTGAACTGAAAACTGCAGGTAGGCTTCAATGAAAAGGTTCTTGAGCACAATTCTGCCTCTCTGGGAGACCCTTGTGGAGATGTTTAGTTTCCATGAATGTTATAATTACCACATGCCACAAGGGCAGTCCAGACCACAGGTGTTCAGTCATTAAGAAAGCCTTCTTTGGGCAATGATTTTTTGGGACCTCAAAAAAGCACAAGTAATAAAAGCAAAGATAGACAAATGAGATTACAACAAACTAAAAAGTTTCTGCACATTAAAGGAAACAAAAGTAAAGAGACTACCTACAGAATGGGAGAAAACATTTACAAATTATTCATCTGGTAAGGGGTTAATAACCAAAATATATAAGGAATTCAATAGCAAGAAAACAAATATACCAATTAAAAATAGGCAAAAGACCTAAATAGACACTTCTCAAAAGACATACAATAAGCAACAGGTATATGAAAAAAACGCTCAACATCACTAATCAGGGAAATGCAATTCAAAACCACAATGAAATATTACCTCACTCCTGTTAGAATGGCTATAATGAAAAAGACAAAAGGCAACAACTATTGGTGAGGATGTGGAGAAAAAGGAACCCTTGCACACTTAGTAGTGATTTAGCGTAGTGCTAATTTAGCACAGCCACTACAAAAAACAGTATGGAGGTTCTTCAAAAAATTAAAAATTGAACTACCATATGCTCCAGCAATCCTACTACTGGGTATATATTCAACGGAAATAAAATCATTACGTCAAAGAGATCTGCACTCCCATGTTCACGGCAGCACTATTCACAATAGCCAAGGTATGGAATCAACCTAAGGGTCCATCAACAGATAAATGGATTAAAAAATGTGGCATATATACAAAATGGAATATTATTCAGCCATAAAAAGAGAACGAAATCTTGTCACTTTTGACAACATAGATGAACCTGGAAGACATTGTGTTAAGTGAAATAAGCCAGGTACAGAAAGACAAATACCACATGATCTCTCTCATATGTGGAATCTAAAAAAGTTGATCTCATTAATAGAAGTGGAGAATAGAATGGTGGTTACCAGAGGCTGAGATTGTTAGGGGAGAGGGGCCAAAGGATATATAATTACATTTAGATAGGAAGAATAAATTAAAAAGATCTATTGTATAGCAGGATGACTATAGTTATTAACTGTATACCTGACCCTTAGTGTTCTCATCTATTAAATAGGGACAAATTATCTATACCTCACAGTTACTGTGAGGATTATACAGAATGAAGATAAATGTTCAGCAGACAACAGGCACTCAATACATATTATTTCAGCCCCAGTCAAACACCACATTTCAGATCATAAGCTTTGGAGTTAGAGTAGGTTAAGTTCCAGGCTCTACAATTAACTAACAGTGTGACTTTAGGCAAATTACTTGTTACTGTCTCAATTTGTTCTTGAGTAAGACAGAAAACCCTAACTTGTAGGAGTTTTGTGGTGAGGATTACATGAGTTAACATATGTTAACATTCTATAAAGTCTGGCACAGTTAATAGTCTTGTCCAAGCAAAGGCTGTTTTATTGGAGTATTACACCAATTTTGACCTCTTCAATATAAAATGGATATGAAAAATATGAAGTTCAAATAGGGAAATTAATAGGTTAAAAGTAGGAATTAAGAGGAAATTCCAAATGAAGTTAGCCTGAGTATGAAATACTACATGAACTTTAACATAGTTAGCACCTTGATATATTGACTTTGATACCAGAGCCTTTAAAGTTTAATCTCTCAAAGAATCAAAAACAGAAAATAATTTCAATTTTTAGAGAGTCTCCAACTCTTGGCCTCAAGCAATCCTGCCATGGCCTCCCAAAGTGCCGGGATTACAGGCGTGAGCCACCACACCCAGCCTAAGTATTTTAAGTTAGAGAAAAGTAATTTCTTGATGAGGAAAAATTCTTACATGGAAAGAGTAACAGGAATTTTCATTGACTGCTTAACTGTACATGAGAAACGCCTCTCATAATTCAGATACTACATTTCTCTATCATTTAATTTCATGACATCTGGTCTCTGAAGTGCTGTGAACTGGAAGTAAATTTAAATAAACTGCTTTTAAGAACATGACTCCTAGATACACCTTGGAATGCTATAAAACCAGGACTAGAAATAATAATTTTGTTAGGTTCAAAACTGTCAATGTTTTGAATTTAAAGAACAGTCACTAGTTTACACTGGAACATTAGTCACTTTGTATTTGCTTTGTTTAAACTAAAAATCTGGAAACTCCCAGGTTCCTGTTCACCATGCAACATTAATTATTGTAACTCATTCCTAAAGGTAACAAACAATCTCCCATCTCACCTCTCTGGCTTGATGCCCAGCCTCTCACCACGGTCCATGTTGAGTGTGCCAGCGCCCTGGCCATAACCATAGCCTTTCGGCCCATACTTCTTTCCATAGCAGGATTTGCAGTAGATCTCTTCATCGTGAATTGCCACTGTTGTGCTATCTAAATTCTTCCTGCAAACCACTGGGGCAGGGGGAAGAGGAAAAGTTAGACTTTAAACATGTTCCAAAGATGCCTTTTTCCTTAGAATAATGGTGGCACAGACACATGGTCTACACATGGTAAAGGCTGAGGAGCTCTCACATTCCTAGCTTATCCTGTGGTTTCCCAAAAGCCATGAGACAACCAGCATCTGGACTGGTCAACTACAGTTGAGGATTATTGGCCGTTCTCCATGAGTATGATAGTTGTTTCTGAATCTTAATATCCAGAAGCCTCAAACTTTTAATATGATTTGCCTCTGTCTCGGAGATGGCTATAATTACAGGTTCAAAAGGAATAAACTAACAAGGACTTGCTGGCAACCCTCTTAATCTTTCAGCTTCTCCATACCAAATCTTGTTAAATCACAACATCACAAAGAACAAAAGGGTAGCTCAGTGCTTTGGGGGAGTTGCCTGTGTAGTGCTTCCTCCCCAAAAAGCATCCCCTGGGATAAAAACAGCTTTAAATCCAGAATTCTAGTTTTCATCACTCATCTAGAATGGGAAAAGTATTCTTCTCTCAACTCCCCACCAGCTTCTCTAGCAGTGATAAGTATGTCTGAAAACTGTCAAGTGGTTTAAAGTCTGCATTTGTTTTCCCTTCTGTCCCAAAAGAGAATACATTCTTTCTTGATGGATTTCTTGCCACATCATTTCCACATATCTCACTTCATAAAACTGCCAAACATCATCATGTTTTATCCAGACATTATTTCACTTTCTAAAACTTCAATTAAGCTTGAGAAAAAAAGTAAATTGTGAGGGAACCCACTGGTAGCACATTCTACAGCTGGAAAGCAAAGATTAGAATAGTTGAAAAGGGGATCCACTCTTTATTTAAAAGGGAGAGGGAGAAACAAAAGGAGGGAGAGAAGGACAAACGGAAAGACAAAGCTGGCTGGTTTAAAATAAAGTTGAATTGGGAAGGTTCTACTATCTTAGAGTCTTCTGTGGTAGAATAAAATGACACCTACTCTGGAACCTATCTGTGGAGGTTCGTGCTGAAATACATTCAACTAAAGATACAGTTAACCTAAAAACATACACTGCTGAGGGACAAATACCCTTAACAGACAGAATAAATATAAATAAATATTAATATAAGAACTGTTTTTGAAAAAAACCTATATTAACCAAAGCAAGTTTACGTACATGAAAATGTTACTATATAACTGCTCCTCTCTTTCCAGCCCTCATCCCTATTCTCTGCAGTAAAATTCTCACAGGTCTGCAAACTACTCTGAATTATTTCCTTAAAAGCTTTAGTCAGCAGAGACAAATATTAGGAACGGTTAGTAAAAATGACCAGTAAAGAACTTGACATTTAGTAAAACACTGACTTTATTATGGTGTAGACATCATGGCTCAACCTAGACAGATAAAACTGAGAGCATTTCTAAAGTATTTCATTTCTAAAGTATTACATTTTCTCTGTTTCCATACTTTCTTGGTAACAAACCTGCCTGCTGAAAAATAGACTCCTTTAGAAGAAAAAAAAAAAAGTCAGTAACTTCTGAAAGTAATGGTGAAACCAAGTCTTTTTAAGCAATAGTAGCTATTATGAGGAATACATAGCAAACAATCATATGTAGTGTTTCTATAATATTTTTTGTAATTACAACTTAACATTCATATGTAGTGTTTCTATAATATTTTTTGTAATTACAACTTTCTGTTATCTGTTTCTACTTGTCTGTGAAGCAGTTATACTATTAAAGAGGTCCAGACACCTTGAATGCTGGCCTAGAGGGAAGAGAATGATTCAAATTTGGGAGATTTTTCTGAAGATTTTTTTCTTAATATAACCAAATTTATTTTTAACATATGGTTTCTTACAGCAGTTTTCACTGTACAATACTACAGATAAGGCAAATATCTGCATGTATGGGTGGGTTCCTCCAATGTAACAAATCCTTCAATAAAGAAAATTGTCATTTTAATCAGATGACTCATGAAGAGCTTTCTTAAGCTGCTACTATATTGTTTCAAAACTGAAGACAAAGTTGTCATTAGAGGGAATTTGTGGGTGTTGGGGCTTCTCTCTTGTTCTGTTTCTCCCATTATCAGGTATTCACTGTCTTTAAACCATACGGGCACATGTGTTGTTTTATGTCCTACTTCCTGTCTACACCAGACACTGGTCATTTTCAATCTATAAACAACAATTCCTAATTTGCTTCTATGGGACTTTCATATACTGTGCTTCTTTCCCTCAAATTTAGAGTATCAATAACCAGGAATAACTCTAAACATTCACTACCAGAGAAAACAGAATTTGAGCTGCTGAGTATCTGAATTTTAGTTATCGGTGTGGCAAGAAATAAGCAAAAAGGTTTCAAAAGAGAAGGAACCCAGCCGGAAAGAGAAAGCTGGGGTGGAAGAGGAACGATTAATTTATTCAAAAATTGGCACCAAGACTTACAGCATGCCAGAAAGCGTGCTAGACTACGCAAACGACACCGAATTCTCCGTTGAAGCAGGGAAGCCAGATGCAGTACCGAGGAAAGGCCAAAAGGTGAAACAGAAGCCAAGAGCTATGGGGACGCACAGGGAGGCCGAGTGTCTTAGGCCACCGCTCCTGGCCTTGCTTTCGAGGCTTGGTACTTACAATGTCAGGGGACAGACAGGGAAAATCCACTCGTGCTTCTATAGTCATCTTTGCTAGCAAAACCTCTATTTTTCCTTAAATAGGTAAAGATAGTTTTTTTTTCTTTAAATAGGTAAAAATAGTTCACTGAAACTTTTTACACACACATCCTGTCAAAGGTTGTGCACAGGGAGCTACTTACTGCACAGAAAGCAGCAGCGGTGGAAGCTCCGGCCATCACACTGCACCTCTTCCGCGTGATATACGGTCCTCCCGCAGGCCCCACACTTGTTTCCACCTCCCCAGACAGGCATTCTGAAGAAATAAAGGATTTGTTAGAACGTCCCCGTGCTGGTCTTACAGCTCCCTAGAGGGCTGTTTAAACCCAGGGACAGCTGCAGATTTTGTTTCTTTAGGAACCGCTCTAACCACATCTTTCAAAGGCCTGCGTTCCTCCAAAATAACCTCATCTCTTCTCCCAAATTACAGCTCTTTCATTAGGAAACTCTGGCTTGTCATGCACAATTTTTTTTTTGCAAGACAAAGGACCTGCATTCAATAGAACAGTACAGGTCACCAGGCACAAAACAAACTATGCCACTAGAATCCACAGAAGTTAAGAAAGAAGTGTGGGGAGTGGAAAGGCAAACTTGCCCCCCTCCCCAACAACCCCAGTCTTTAACGAACTTTTTAAAAAAGACTCCAACTGAAGCTCTTACACTTGGGTGGAGGTTTTTATTACATGCTTAATTCACTGTAACAACACTAAATTCTTAACATTTAACATACACAAGCTATGACATACTTTCTAGGGAAGAAGAAAGTGTGTTGCCCCAAAAGAACAAGTTTTATATTTGTCTGCTAGAGTTACGCACAATTACAGCATAAATAGTTGTGTCTGTGACTAGCACGACGGCATGCATGGAGCCTGGCTGTAACCACAACAAACGTTCATCCAGATGGCTCTGATTTAGTTTCTATGCCTCACTAATCCCAAGGCCCACTAGTCCAGCCAACAGTCGCTTTTCCTGCTTTGACAGGTCTCTCAGGCCATGCAGAATCTGCTACCAAGCAATGTGAATTGTCTGCTGAGAGTATAGGAATAACTTTGGCCTGACGTGATGGGCAAGGTGGAAGTTTAAATCCTAGGCCATCTCACTATGACATGGGGCAAAATTTTCTCATTGCCTTTTGCATCGCCCTGGACACAGCTTAGAATGCCTAGTTTGGAATGGCCAGCTTCCTCAAGTGCCTTAACCAGTACAGAAAGTTTTCCTGCTAAAGAGGCATGTTATTATGTCTGCCCTACCCTGAGTGGTAACTAAGAACAGCAGAATAATTCCTCTTTCCCCACTGCCCTTTTCAGACTTCTGTGCAGTGGTGGTGCTTGCAGGCAGTCCCTGTCTCCTCCGATGAGCTGTTTGCCTCTCTAGGAAACAGCTGGGTAAAAAAGCCGAGACCTCAACACTAACCCAAACCTGGCTAGAAAAAGAGGGGAAAAGGAATACTGCTCAGCAGAAAAGATAGAAGAATCTGCAATCCTTAAAATAAAAAGGGGAGTGGTAAATTCCCCTCTTACCCCACTAAAATGATCCAGAACCCAACAATTTCCTGAAGACTAAGTTAAGGCCTTTCCAAAAGAAGCATCTTTAGAATTAATGATGGTGGTGGGCATCCTTCACACACACAGTATTCTCTTGCTCCTTCCCCAGATTTTCTCCCAAGGAAGCAACCATCTCTTTCTTAGTCCATGTGGTTTAGAGAAGTATTTATTAAAATGTGGTCTTCCGGCTATGGTCCACCATGCTTACTACCAATTCAAGACAAAATTCAGGTAACTTAGAAACTTCTAGGGCTGGGCGCGGTGGCTCACGCCTGTAATCCTAGCACTCTGGGAGGCCAAAGTGGGAGGATCGCTCAAGGTCAGGAGTTGGAAACCAGCCTGAGCAAGAGCGAGACCCCGTCTCTACTAAAAATAGAAAGAAATGAATTGGCCAACTAAAAATACATATGGAAAAAATTAGTCGGGCATGGTGGCGCATGCCTGTAGTCCCAGCTACTTGGGAGGCTGAGGCAGAAAGATTACTTGAGCCCAGGAGTTTGAGGTTGATGTGAGCTAGGCTGACGCCACGGCACTCTAGCCCAGGCAACACAGTGAGACTCTGTCTCAAAAAAAAAAGAAACTTCTATAAAATCTTATGCAACAAAACAAAAGCATGATTAGTGAACTCATCTTGGACAGAGTCCGAGAATCAGTCTGTACTTGGAAATTGAAACAAAAATAACAGTCCTTCACAACAGACAGTTTGAAAAGCCCTGGTTTAGATGCTATTATCTTAGTCTGTTTTGTGCTGCTATAACAGAATACCTCCAACTGGGTAATTTATAAGGAACAGAAACTTATTTTTCATAGTTCTGCTGGCTGAGAAGTCCAAGATCAAGGCACTAAAAGTTTGGTGTCTGGTGAGGACCCAGTATCCACTTGAAGGATGGTGCCTACATCCCTCTGGAGGATGTTCCTCACATGGCAGAAGAGCAGAAGAGAGTGAACCCACTCTCGCAAGCCCTTTCTATTGTGGTATTAATCCATTCATAAGTGTGGATCCTTCATGATCTAAACACCTCCAATTAGGTCCCACCACCCAACACTGTTGCATTGGGAATTAAATTTCCAACACATGTACTTTGGGAGACAAATTCAAACCATAATATTCTGCCCCTGGCACTGCAAAATTCATGTCCTCCTCACACTCAAAATACATTCATTCCATCCCAGTAGCCCCCAAAGTCTTAACTCATTCCAGCATCAACTCAAAAGTCTAAAATCCAGAGTCTCACCTAATCAGATATAGGTGAGACTCAAGGCATCATTCATCCTGAGACAAATCTCTCTGCAACTGTGAGCCTGTGAAATCTAAGAAGTCACATGCTTCCAAAATACAATGGTGGGACAGGCATAGGATAGACATTTTTATTCCAAAAGGGAGAAATAGGCAAGATGAAAGGGATAACAGGTCCCAAGTCAGTCCAACACCCGACAGGGCAAACAACATTGGATCCTAAGGCTTGAGAATAAACTTTGACTTCATATCTGCTGTCTGCACACACTGGGCTAGGGTAGGGGTTGAGCCCTCAAAGCTCAGTGGCCCCACCCCCACAGCCTTGCTGGGTGCAGCCCACAGGGCTCTCCCAGTCTGGTGCTGCACACTAGTGGCTCCACTGTTATGAGCTTTCAGGAACAGCCCTGCCCCATGGCTCCAATAAGCACTACCCTAGTGAGGGCTCTCTGTGGTGGCTCCACCCCAATGGCAAGTCTCTGCCCGGGCCTCGAGGCTCTCTGAGCTACCCCTTTGAAATCTAGGTAGACAAAGTCATGCCTCTACAGCTTGTGCAGCCTGTGAATCTGCAGAATTAGCTAACGTGGATGCCAGCAAGGCTCAGTGTTTGTGCCCTCCAAAGTGGCAGCCTGAGCCACAGCTGAGGTGGCCAAGGAGTGCTGTGCTGGAATATGGGCAGCAAGCCCCACAGTCCTATGAGCACCCTCGGCCCCTCTCAAAACCTTTCTGCCCGCATGACCTTGGCACTCTGGGCCTGTGATGGGAGAGGTAGCCTTGAAGATCTCTGAAATGTCTTCCAGGTCATTCTCCCATTGTCTTGATGGGAGCAACTGGCTTCCTTCTCTCTACACTAATCTCCTTATCAAAAGGTCACTTAGCCATACCCTTGGTTTTCTCTGCTAAACATGCTTTTTTATTCTTTACATGGACAGGCTAAGAATTTTTCAAAGCTTTACGTTCTGCTACCCTTTTAACTATAAATTCTGTCTTTAAATCTTCTCACATTTTACTATAAGTAGTTAAGAGAAGCCATGCAGCACCTTGAGTGCTTTTGCTCCTTAGATATTACTTCTGCTAGATACCCTACTTCATTGCTCTCAAGTTCTTTCTTCCACAAAGTCCTAGGACAGGGACACGATTCAGCTAAGTTCTTTGCCATTGTGTAACAAGGATGGCCTTTCTATCAGTTTCCAAAACCTTGTTCCTCATTTCTGTCTGAGACCTCACCAGAATAGTCTTAACTGTCCATATTTCTACCAGCATTCTGGTCATGAAAACCTAATCTCTAAGAATGAGACTCCCTACAGCTCTTTCCTTCTGATCCCTCACCAGAATCATCCCTCATGCTCTGTTCACAGCAATACAGGCTTTTTCTAGCATTCACTCAAAAACTGCTTCAGCCTCTACCCTCTACCCCGTTCCAAAGCCGCTTCCACATTTTCAGGTATTTGTTTACAGCAGCATCTCGCTCTTGGTACCAACTTCTGTGTTAGTGTATTCTGTGTTGCTGTAGCATATTAATAACACCTGAGACTGGGTAATTTATAAAGAACACAAATTTATTTCTCATAGTTCGGAGGCTAGGAAGTTCAAGATCAAAGCACTGGAAGGTTAGTGTCAGGTAAGGGCCCAGCCCCACTTGCAAGATGGCACCTTGAAAGCTTCATCCTCCAGAGGGAAGAGACGTCATTCCCCACATGACAGAAGAGTTAGAAGAGAGCGAACCCATTCCCACAAGCCCATCTTATACTAGCATTAACCACTCATGAGGGCAGATCCCACATGACCCAAACACCTCCCATTAGGCCCCACCTCCAACACTGTTGCATCGGGGATTAAATTTCAACATCGGTTTTGGTGAGGGAACAAAAACATTTAAACCACAGCAATCCCCATACCAGAGTTGGGCATGTCAGTCAGAGCCAATCAGATCACTGCATCCACCTTTCTTGCCATAGTTATTGGTTTAGAAATGACCCAGTTCAGTGAAAGTGAAAGTGAAACCCAGGGCATTGGTTTAGCACTGTATGGAGGTTCTAGCAGCTGTCCAGCCACCATAAGAAAAGAACCTAAGGCCAGGCGCGGTGGCTCACGCCTGTAATCCTAGCACTCTGGGAGGCCGA